>MJUT01011795.1:162051-180788 GCA_002080005.1 Gigantidas platifrons
GTTATCGTGTCTGCCTCGTGTAGATCGTCTATAATTGTTATCGTGTCTGCCTCGTGTAGATCGTGTATAATTGTTATCGTGTCTGCCTCGTGTAGATCGTGTATAATGGTTATCGTGTCTGCCTCGTGTAGATCGTCTATAATGGTTATCGTGTCTGCCTCGTGTAGATCGTGTATAATTGTTATCGTGTCTTCCTCGTGTAGATCGTCTATAATGGTTATCGTGTCTGCCTCGTGTAGATCGTCTATAATGGTTATCGTGTCTGCCTCGTGTAGATCGTCTATAATGGTTATCGTGTCTGCCTCGTGTAGATCGTGTATAATTGTTATCGTGTCTGCCTCGTGTAGATCGTCTATAATTGTTATCGTGTCTGCCTCGTGTAGATCGTGTATAATGGTTATCGTGTCTGCCTCGTGTAGATCGTCTATAATTATTATCGTGTCTGCCTCGTGTAAATCGTGTATAATTGTTATCGTGTCTGCCTCGTGTAGATCGTCTATAATTGTTATCGTGTCTGCCTCGTGTAGATCGTGTATAATTGTTATCGTGTCTGCCTGTTGTAGATCGTGTATAATTGTTATCGTGTCTGCCTCGTGTAGATCGTCTATAATTGTTATCGTGTCTGCCTCGTGTAGATCGTGTATAATTGTTATCGTGTCTGCCTCGTGTAGATCGTGTATAATTGTTATCGTGTCTGCCTCGTGTAGATGGTGTGTAATTGTTATCGTGTCTGCCTCGTGTAGGTCGTGGGTTCGATTCCCGGTTGGGTCTAAGTATAACGTTGGCATTTTCTATAGCTACTTACCCATTTTTACGGACAGAAAGACAGAAAACACAATGGCCAGAATAAATAAGACGAACAGACAAACAATGACCAAATAAAAAAAATAAGAGTTGTATTTTGCCATGAATTGCCTGTATAAATATATACATTGTATATTTTTTAGGAAAGAAGGTATTCCGAGATTCCTCCACTGCTCCAGCAAGTCGAATAAAAAGCCGTCAGACGGCAGAGGAATCTCGGACTAGAAAGAAGGAGGAGTCAGGATTTCAATTTTTGATTCTGAGCACAGATACTTTTGTATATATCTTTATTTCTCATAACCAATTTTACAAAGGTACAGAGATAACAACAATTATAACACATATTATTACATTGAAAGGAAGATAGAAGGTGGATCAACCTGGAGGACATACCCTCATATTTATAATTCTGATATATTTACACATATTACATAAAACGCTAACTGATTTTGAATTCATCAGATTACAAAACTGGAGTATATTTGGTCTATTTATGAAGTGTGGTTCAAAATACTTCTTACGTTCATTTGACAAAGATGGACATTCAAATAGATAGTGAAATTCATCACCTAAGTTTCTTCCGTTGCACAGGTTACAAATCCGATTGTGTGGGTCATTATCAGACTGATTTTGCAATCTGATTTTTCATAAATGAAAAGAACGTTTAGATTGATGGTCAACAATTCCACCAATATCAACAAAACAATCAATCACCTCTCGCCTCAATTGACTGAAAGTAATAAAATAATTTACCATCCCACCCATTCTCTACAGAATTGAATATAACAGAGTGGGGCGTGACATTGAAATGATGTGTTATAAATCTATTATAAACATGTGTGATGGACCCAATTGTGCTAACCCTACTATGTGACCTAGTCTTGTTGTTTTGTTATCTTTTATTGATATCATTATACAATTATATGTAACAAAGAGGCAGATGTTTATGTTTTTGTGCGTCATTGTCAGAAGAAAACCAGGAACCATTGTGTATTGATACACTATCTCTCCACAGAAGCTAAAACGTATACAATGAAGCCATTTAAACAATAATATTGCTTCACCAAAATGGAGCCACCGATAACGTTAGCAAGAAAACATATGAGCTACATTTATAGATATAAATACTTAGTAGATATTTAGTTCTCCCTCTCAGATTAGAGCGAAAATCCCCTTTCTTACCGAGCGTGTATAATCATCTGTCTTGCAGATGACAGTAACTAAGATAATTCCACTTGTGGCTTGTGAGTGAGCATCGTCAACAATGTCATTAACGATCAAATTGTATGTAATGGAAGACCGTCACCTGTACCAACTATATCAACTGTATCATTACGATAAAGGTAACCAAATTGAAATGAATGATGTTTGTAATAAATTGGCACTACTCACCAATCTATTAGGTACTGCCAGTCTACTGTGCTAAGTATCCTTTCAGTCGTCTGCTATGTCTCATGTCTGTTCAATGGCGTATCGCATATCGTAGTGGTGCATCATGGGTGCTGTTCGATACTCCTCAGCACCCATCACCCTACGATCTACTACACTCCTCCTCGTTTTATCTTAAAGGACCCTGGACTGCAGCTAAACTGGGAGATCCTCCAAAACCAGTGTTAATCAGGATACCAAGGGTCACTCTAGGATGGGTTGAAGGATAGGATGCTAACCAGCAGGGTATGGTCATGACCAGAAACATACCAAAACAAGTGGTCGTCCAGGATATAATGATAAATCCAAAGGCCAACTTAGGGCTCACAAGAGGCTTGTGATGCCTCCACAAGACCTATCGCTTCAGATATCGCCGACACAGCGCTTCTAGGAAGCATAGGGCTAGTAAATTATGTATACTACACCCCAGATGACGCTGTACCCCGGCACCTACAAAGCACGGACAGTTACTTTGCCATTCTACCAGCCACAATTAAATATTAGTGTCCAAGAACCCCTTGATCCCGTAAGACAGTGTTTTCCCCGTAGCGGGTGCTCCCAGACTTAGTCAAGCACACACCTTGACTCATGCTTCTATAACACACCTGATAACCACACCCGAGCTTACATTACACAGATCTCAATAACCCCTTCAACAATGCTTCCGTTTGGACAAATCATGACAACACATTTTACTCCCAGCTGCCCGGACGGGGTTCATGCCAACACCCTAGCCGGAGGTGCCACACTACCTCCGGTCCCAATGACCAAGCAGTAGCCACACGCCATGCAGGAGGAGCACTCCGGTCAAAAGGTCAACAAGTGACCAACCAGAGGAGCCAACGGGCCATTTCCCCAAGGCATGAAGACTGGCTACAGCCATTAACTTGTTTACCCCCTACACCAATAGGTGCAATACAAAAGCCATGTTGACCCTCTTCCCCAGCCCACCTGCTCCCATTCAACATTTAATAATGCTCGTTCACTGCCGAGACACCCCCTGTGTCCCAACAGTAAGACCCTGTCTCTTTGGAGTTATCTCCTCCGCACACGGAGCACCCATTGGATGGTCTGCATCCCGACATCCCAGCGTCCTCAGCGATGGACTGATCAACACCATCAGTAACACTGACCGACAAAGACCTCCCAACCACAGGGACCCTAGCCCCCGTCGGCCCTCTTTCGGCTGGGAACGTCTCCAGTGACTGGCACTGTTCCCCCTTCTCTACAATAACCACACTCTCCCCTGTCAATTTCCTTTCCGCTGGGAGCTCCTCCATATCTTCATGTTTCACTTCCTCCCCCTTTGAATGGACCTGGTCCCTTGACAGATCTAAAGGGTCCGGGTCTGTGCTCTCAACAAGAGTGTCACAGCCCTCATCAGCAGACTCATGGTGTACCCCATTTCCCACCTCAGCCAAATGTGACCCTACTGCTTTCCCCAGCTGGTGCAGATCACTTAAAGGACTCGCGTCCCCTACATCCCTGTCGTACACTTTCTCATTTTCAAGGGAAAGGGTCCGGTTCACCATCAGGGGAGTCTGGTTCCCTGTCCAAACTAGTATGCCCTCTACCCCAGACCCTGTATTTTCCCTAATCCAGTTTCCCTCAAAAGGATACGCATCTCGGCAAGGAACCCGGTCTTCTATTTCTCCGACGCTCAACCCAACACTTTCCAGTGACTGGGTCCCGCACCCCACCAGGGCCTTGTGTTCCCTGTTCCGGTTCCTGCATTTTCCCTGGCCCCATCTCTCTCGAGGCGACACATATCCCTACCAAGAACCGCACCCTCTCTCCCCTCCATACCCGACCCCACNTCATTTTCAAGGGAAGGGGTCCGGTTCACCATAAGGGGAGTCTGGTTCCCTGTCCAAACTAGTGTGCCCTCTACCCCAGACCCTGTATTTTCCCGAATCCAGTTTCCCTCAAAAGGATACGCATCTCGGCAAGGAACCCGGTCTTCTATTTCTCCGACGCTCAACCCAACACTTTCCAGTGACTGGGTCCCGCACCCCACCAGGGGCCTTGTGTTCCCTGTTCCGGATCCTGCATTTTCCCTGGCCCCATCTCTCTCGAGGCGACACATATCCCTACCAAGAATCGCACCCTCTCTCCCCTCCATACCCGACCCCACTCTCTCCGGCGACGAGACCGTCTCCCACCAGGGGCTCCTTGTGCCCCTGTCCGGAGAATGTCACCACTGACTCTACCATCGTGGAACTGTCCTCCGGGTCTGGTACCTCTATGGGTTTATTTCCCCCAAGGTCCATCTCCCCGCCTGACATTATTCCCTTGGGGAAAAGGGCTTGGTCACACCTCAGGGGTTCCTGACACCATTCCCCCTTGCCTTCAGGCTCCTCTAGGACCGCCCCACCCTCATCGTCTGGATTCCGACCAGCATCTTTCTCCCGGCCTCCCCCCTCCGGACCCCTGGTACCCGGAGGGGTTTTCACTGCCGAGCCGGTGCCCTTCATCCGGCCTTCTGCATGGCTCCCCCACTCCCCAGTAACCCGAAGGGAACTGTCCCCCTGTTCCTCCTCCCTCACTCTCCTCAATATGGGAGATAATACCACTCTATCTACTTCCTCCCCCTCCAAATCGATCTCGTCTGACCCTTGCACTCTACCCGAGGTCTCTTCTTTTCCCTCGGCCGTCTCTTCCCCCATGGACTCTTCAATGTACGTGCCCACTAGGGTGACTTCCCCCTCCTCGGAGGACTCCTCACCTGAGGACCCATATCCTAGATAGGATCTTGCT
Organism: Gigantidas platifrons; assembly: GCA_002080005.1. NCBI lineage: Eukaryota > Metazoa > Mollusca > Bivalvia > Mytilida > Modiolidae > Gigantidas > Gigantidas platifrons. The sequence goes on from MJUT01011795.1 coordinate 167,041, forward strand.
GCGCCCTCAAAGATTGGGGGTCCCCCCAGATTACCGTCCCCCTCATCTGCAGACTCTCCACTCGACGACCCGAACCCCAAGATAAGCATTTCCAAGCTTGCCACCTTTGAGATTTTCATCCCCGTTTCTGGATGAACTTAAGGGTTCTGATCCTCTCCCCTTCCCTCCGGACTCATAGTACCCGGAAGGGGTTTAATTGGCGGGCTTCCGAACGTCCCAGTTTCCCCAAGGGGCTGTCCCTTGGTTCCTTTCCCCCCTCCTCTCTTCAAGATGGGAGGTGCCACTACTTTAGTTACCTCTTCGCCGTCCACCCATCCCTCGAGACCTTGTACATTGCTACTACGGGGCGGGCTCGGGCCTCGTGAGTTGCCCCCTTGTAGATTAAAACTCCCTTATTTTCCTGGAAAGACACTTTTTTTCCACCTTGGGCGATCCCAAGTATTTTGGGCACTCCCTTTTGAAATGTCCCATTTCCCCGCAGTGGTAACATCCCTATGTGTCGTCCCTTCTGGGGGACGGACTCCGGGGTGGCGTCCTATACCCACTAGCACTTATCTTTAACTCCTCCATCATTACCGCCATTTGAGCTGAGAGTGCGGCAAGATTGGACTTGATCTCCCCCACCTCTCTCCTCAGACTTAGTTCCTCTCCCCTGTTGGCCCCCACAACACAGACCTTAGCTTCCCCACTGTCTACCCTACCGTTGTAGTGCCCTGGGGACACTTGCTTCACCTCTTTGCGAGGAGAGCGCCCATAGATAGCCTGATGGTTGTGCTGATGCCATCGCATCTTATCAATAGCATCATCCATGGTTGAGGGCCGGATATCGGAGGCATAGCTTCCGGCTTCCTTATCGGCGGCCCCCTGACAGAACCTCACTACCGCTTTTTGGTACATATGGGTCTCGGGCAACTCCTGAAAAGCCCTAGTGGCCAATGACAGCACCCGGTCCGCCCAGTCCTCCAGGAGCTCCTCCGAAGTCTGACGTGCATTACTGAATTGTACCTGTGCTGTCTCTGGGAGTTCCCTGAACCCAAACCGTTTTTCTAATTTACCTATTAGGTCCCTATAGGCCATGTCGTGATTCCTTTCGACCATCAGGGCATAGTACTCGCTGGCCTTGCCATCAAGGCACCAGCACAACTGGTCCCTACATTCCCCTTCTGACCACTCGCTGACCTCTGCATACCGGGAGAACTTGGCATAGAACGCCTTCCATTTGGACTTCCCGTCGAACTTTAGGGACTTGGGCAAATTTACACTTTTGCCCCTCCCCCTCTGGACCCTTTCCCCTTCATACTCTTCCCTCCTGCCGTAACCTCTCGGGATGTCGGGTTCTCTACCCGTCGTGTACTTGGGCCTACACCCACTCTCTGATATCAGGGGGGTATATAGATTTCTCCCCCTTGGGCCCTCAAAGTCTCCCCCTCTCGGACGTGCTTGTCCCCTTTCTCTCTCCTCTCTTCTGCTGAGGCCACTAGGGGTATCCTGCTCTCTTCCCGGGGTATACCTTGCTCTATCCCTACTCTCCCTAGTTAGGGGGGTACTTTGGTCTCTATTCCACCCCCCTCAGGTGGTCCTCGGAGGGGACTGACGACCCCCCTATCCTGCCAATAGTGCTCCCTATAGCCGGGGTATGGGCCTGCATGCCCGGTCCGTGCATGTCTCTACTATAGTCATGCGTCTCATTCCCCCTCTGCCTAGATGGAGCCCTACGATGAAGGGGACCTTGTCCCCTGGGGGATGCATACCCCATGCCTGTGGTCCTATTTTGGGGATCATGCACATTCGCCCGTTCCCTTTCCTCGCGGCCCGAATCCAACTCAAAATCATCGGGACGCGCTCTTCTCACTGGTGGCGACTTTGATTGTCCCGGAGCTGATGCACCCGGATTTCCCCCCAAGACCCTCAAAATATCCCCGGTCCTCACCCTCTGGAGCCTGTTTCTTCATAAAAGCTGAATCCAGCTCGCCGTAGTCGTCCTCAAATCTGTTGGGTGACTGTGTTCTTTGCCACCACTCTCCTTCCTGCTTAATCTGATAGGGCTTTTCTGTTGTTGGTGGGCCCCGGGCTTGTTGTCCCCAATCCTTCCCCAATCCCTGTGGGTGACCTGGACCTGCCCCTTCCCACTCCTCTAACAACTGGTCGACACTCCTGACCCTCTCTTTATGCCTATCATCTAGGGATTCTCTCCTGTCCCCTAACCCCTCCCCCTCCTCCAACGGGGAAAAATCCAAACATCTTAATAGCTGTGGGGTCAACTTGAGATACGGCACATGCCGTAAATCATCCAACTGCAAATTCCCATTTGCCTCCCTAATGTCCAGGATCCTTTGCCCCCACTCCCGGTAGTGTCATCAGCTCCTCGATGGGACAGAAGTTGATAAAAACTCGCGACATCTTTCAAAACACGAAAAGCAACAACACTGTTTAGTTGGGTTGTGTATGCGTGTTTGCAATATTTTTTAAAACGGGCCCGATTTTTAAACTATGCCGCCTATTTTGTTTTATAAACCATCTCCCCCTTAATTAAATAATATTTTGAAATTATTTTTCACTGATGGGCAATGAAAAATATTTAAATAAACACAGCAAATTATTATTATTATTTTTTTAATACACCTGGTTCCCAGAAACAGGCTGTTTCCGGGCGCGAATTTGGGAAAGCATGTGGGTCGGCAGGGAGTTCTCCCCCTTGCCACGGACAAAAAAATACAAAAAAATACTAAAACCCCCCGAATCTTGACTGGCAACCCTATTTGCGCACTTTCCCGTAACCTTGAAATTTCCTATAAAGTTGACCTTGGATCCCCCAAGCGTCAACCCAGGCCAATTTCCCCTTAAAGTGCCAAGACCTGTTGCAGTCAAAACTCAAGATGGCGGAGTTGCGGTTTCAACAAGAAACGCTTTACAAAACAATTTCCATAAAAATATCCCCTACGAAGTACGTTGTAAGTCGCAGCGCCAATGTAATAAATTGGCACTACTCACCAATCTATTAGGTACTGCCAGTCTACTGTGCTAAGTATCCTTTCAGTCGTCTGCTATGTCTCATGTCTGTTCAATGGCGTATCGTATATCGTAGTGGTGCATCATGGGTGCTGTTCAGTACTCCTCAGCACCCATCACCCTACGATCTACTACATGTTCGACAATGTTAGATGTTAAAATCTTATCTAAAGTTTCATTTGAAGAGTTATACATGTATAACGTGTCAATGTATACATCATCGTGACGTAGGCTTTTAAAGGGAAGCAACTCGTTCATAATAAAAAAAGCTCTGGGATTTTCATTGTGCTCGTAAAAAAATTTCAGAACCTTCCTCAGTCAAAATAATGTTTTTTCTCATAAGAAGGAAAGAAAACGATGTTTTCCCTATCATATGGAACAGAAATACATTTTTCCATAAAACATTTTTCTAGTCGGTGACAGCATACTTTTTTTTCAGCTACAATGTAAAATCTAAATTTGTTTCGGTCATCTAGGGCCCCCGGCATTAAAAAAAAAAATTTTCCAAAAAAAAAAATCAAAAAAATCCCAGGCCTACGCTCCCGGTTATATTTTAAGAATAGTTTTAATATGTTGTATTAGTCACTTAATGTACTTATTGGGATTCGTCAATTGTGGTATTACTTATAGGAAGAACGCCAGATTTTCATTTTGTGCCTACAATAATGATTTTACATATACATTTTTTTTGTAATTGATAAGCTGTTAATTCAAGTGGTTATTATTTATTTTCTCAGTTGGAAATTTTATTGCATATGCATTTAACTCATTGCTATGTGACCACATGTAAAATAGCAACACCAGAATAAAAAATAATTTCAGAAATCTAATGAAAGATGAATATTTTGCAATCTGTAATATTTTAAAACTGATTTAGTTATTAAATCAAAAACCGTGTAATTTTATGACCGACATAATTTAAAAGAATAAGACGGAAATATTGCAGTCTCCTGGAGCCGTGTCAATGAAACTATCCTAAGATTTGTCCTAAGACATATCTTAGCACATAATTTAGGATAATCTTAGGACTATCCTAGGACATATCTAAGACTGTAAAACAAAGCTATCTTAGGACTATCTTAACTAGGATGGTCTTATGATTGTCCTAACATAATAAACAAAGCAATAAATACATGTAGATGAAATTTACAGTCAATGTATTTAATATTTGGCGATATCTTCTAAACAAAATACGGCGTGGGTTCGCGCCCGGCTTTGTAAATTACAAAAAAGGTGCACTCGACTCGCAGCCACAAGTGATAAAGCTTACCAGTTGCTTGCCCATGGTCGGTGGTTCTCTCCGGGTACTCCGGCTTCCTCCACCACTAAAACTGGTCGCCATGATATAGCTGAAATATTCCTGAAAGTGGCGTTAAACACCAAAAATTCAAATTCAAATTCAAATTCTAAACAAAAAATACATATACATGAAATTAATTTAAATAAATAAAATTTATCTTGAAAATAAAATATGACTTTAAAAAATTATTATTATAAAAGTTGAATGATAACTTTTTGTATTTCTAATATTTCATTTAAACAATTAAAAACTTTTCAACAATGTACAAGTAAAGTGAAATCTATTCAATTTAAAGTGTCACCGTGTCACACAGTCGTTCATGTATAGGGTTAAAGGACAATCTCGTGCATTTTATGTATATGTAAGAACATGATAATCCATGTCTTCATGAATAAGTACGGGCGAAGGCGAGTACTTATCATGAAGACAGGGATTATCATGTTCTTACAAACTTAGAACATTGTAAAGTAATCAAGACAATAGAATTTTGCCTTGGGGAACAATGGGGAAAATCCATGGTCGTAATGATTAAGTAAGGCAAAATTCTATTGTCGAGAGTACTTTACTATGTTCTAAATTATAAATAAAGCCGACGTACATGTACATTCATTTTTATTACAAATCGTTTTTGCCAGCGGTACTGTATATTGTCATTATGAGTAGGAAACGAAGTTCGAATTGTACTGAGTCCGAAATACAAACGCTTTTGGATGAAGTTGAACGCCACAAAAGTATTTTATTCAGCAAGCTGTCACCACCAATGGGTTATCTCGGTCTCCAAACACTCTATTTCGACGAATATTTTGTGCCCTTCCTCTCAAACGTAAATAAACAGCGGCCATGTTTGTTCAATTTAGGACATCCTAACGATATCCTAACTTAGGACTATCATAGGATAGTCTTAGGACACCTTTTTGGTTGTCCTAACTTTAGGACAATATTTAGGAGATATCCGTTAACTTGAGACACTTTCATTGCATGACCCGACTTAGGACTAAGATATATCCTAAGACCATTCTAGGCTATGTCTTAGTCCTAAGACAGCTTTGTTGACACGACCCCTGTTTCTCAGTTCCAGAGACAGTTCAATGTAGGAACCATGTGCCGTCTAAACATAGGTATCTTGGGACTAAGACGTATCTTAGGATGGTCTTATGACATATCTTTGTCCTAAGTCGGGTTAATGAAAGTGTCATAATTTGCGATATGTCCTTAAATTTATGGTAAAGTTAGGACACCAAAATAGGTGTCCTAAGAGTGTTTTTTGATAAATTCGGGCTTAATTCTTTCTGCTCATTTTGGTACAGAAGTACAAAATGTATTACACGGAACAGCTACGTACAAAATAATGGACAGACAAAGTTTTACTTTCAATTGATAAAAAGAATCTGCACGTTTTTATCCTTTAACCCTTTTGAATACTAATACTAATACTTTATTGGCACAAACTCATCAACAATAAATGGTTAAGGCCCATGATACAAAATAATGCTGATATATGAATATGAATATACATTATTCAGTTATAATAATGGTACATGTACATTAATAATATATATAATTATAACAGATTGTTCCTAATACTCAAACAGTTTGATATGAAAGAGGAAGTCAATCTGAGAATTTTATATGAATTATTGTTTAATAGAAAGCTCTTTTTTATTGCTGACATTGTCTATATTTTTGTTATCTAATATATTTGATATTTTTCCATCAAATATAGTTCTTTGGGTATTAAAAGATTTGCATTGTATATAAAAGAAAATGTTTTTCATTTTAAATTTTGTTTGAGTTACATAAGGGGCAGTATCTTTCATTTCTATGAATGTTCAGATGTCTTCTTCGTTCAATCATTGGTGGATGAGCACTAATACGTATTTTACATACTGCAGCTCTATCTTCCCTATTTTTTTTAAATATCAACATATGGTGGTCTTTTACCTATTTTGTAGACACTCTGAAAATACTCTAATTTTTGTTACTCACATTTTTTTGCATTCTGAGTTTGCAAACATTGGTCATGTATTCTTTGAATAATTGATGATGTGACACGTTGACATCTTGTAGGGATTCTGCAGGATTTTCAAAAATGTATAGTACTCCCAAGTCATATATATCGTTGGAAAGGTCTTTGGACAAGAAATCAAAATATGCAAATTTTATTGTTATGTCACGTGACTATACTGATATTTTTAGGGTTATCTCCCCTTTTACTGAAATTTTCTATATCTGCCACTTTTCTTATAAAATTCAAGTGCATATTTTCTGTACAATGAACATGAATATTATATTCTATNGTTGACATCTTGTAGGGATTCTGCAGGATTTTCAAAAATGTATAGTACTCCCAAGTCATATATATCGTTGGAAAGGTCTTTGGACAAGAAATCAAAATATGCAAATTTTATGGTTATGTCACGTGACTATACTGATATTTTTAGGGTTATCTCCCCTTTTCCTGAAATTTTCTATATCTGCCACTTTTCTTATAAAATTCAAGTGCATATTTTCTGTACAATGAACATGAATATTATATTCTATATTTAAATTAGACTGAATTTTCATTTAATTAGTTTTATTACTAATGATTTTACTCCCTTCCCTTACTCCTCCATCGCACCCAGTGATGGGAAAATGGGGGGGGGGGGAGTGAGTATACTAGTAAAATGTCCGCGAGTTCATCTCTCCGTCTGTTAAATATTAATTCTTTTTTATCCAATATATCTTTAAAAATAATTGTAAGATTATAGCAGATTATGCCTTTCTCTAAGATTATTAGATTGAAATATTGTCGAGTTTTAAATTTTCTATTGACTGTTGAATACACATCTTTGCAGATCTTCTTTTCTTAATTTGTCATGCACTGTTATATTGAAAGTGATGCTTAACGTTTTAAAAAAATCTATGAAAATATACGTAACAATTTATTAAGATTTGATTGATTGATTTTTGGTGTTTAACGCCACTTTCAACAATATTTCAGCTATATCATGTCGACCAGTTTTAGTGGTGGAGGAAGCCGGAGTGCCCGGAGAGAACCAGCGACCTAACTCATTGAGCCACCCGGGCCCCTTATTAAGATTGTATGCAAGTACCTAAAAGGTAGGACACGAAATTGACCCCATAACACAAGCGAGAGAGCATGTAGAAACTAACATTACTGCTTTAACGTGTATTGATATATATTCAAAGCGAGTAGTTTCCCTGAAGGAACAACATTTACCTCTGGATTCCACTTTACATTAAATTGTTGCTTTAGATTTTAATTACTTGTTCTTAAATATCGCTATAAATATTCCTTTTACAAAAATGTAAATATATTACCATCTTTAACTTTTAAAATTGATAAATAATTTAAACATTGATAATAATATTATGTAGTGCTATCAATGAAAGAAAAAGGGTACAATATTAATTTAAAATACCATTTTTGAATTCATAAAATATAAAGGGGAGCCACTCCCAGCTAATATTAACTTGTTTGACATTATGGTAAAGGTTAGGGTTATGGTGGTTAACGCCACCTTCAACAATATTTCAATCATATCGCGGCGGTCAGTTTTATTGATGAGAAAACTTGAGTATACTCAGAGAAGAACAGCGACCTGCCGTATGTCACTGATAAACTTTAACACATCATGTGTTTATTTTTTCTTATCATGCGTTCGAAACAAACTTGACAAGTTTTTCAAGCGTGAATTAGATAAAAATATGACATTTCAAGGCTTTAAGCGTTACAGTCTGGATCAGCGACAACCGAGTCTGAAAATGCTGGCGGGGCTACTGCAAACTTATCCAGGAAAATATTCTCCCGTACCAAGCTCTTTATCTACAAGTTCTGTTAGAGATAGAGCAAATCAACCTTTTTTTTGTTCTCAAAGCACCCACTGAAAATGATATTAATGGATTGTTTATTACAAAATGGACACCGATCGCCGTGTATTCCCGTAAACCGGAAATTGATGGTGGTGTACTGTAAATTTATGGTGGCGTACCGTAAATTGCGATAGGTGAAGTGAATGTTCAAAGGATACATCAAGATGTCGGATGGCATTTCTCTTTATATATTGATATATTTCGCAAACTATATTGAATAGTATTTCCTGATATGTGCAATTTATGACATCAGAATATGTTTTGTATAACGAAGGGTATGTACCACAGAACTACACTATCCACACAATTAGTGCATGAAATCTTAAGATACTGCAAATAACCACACAATAAAATATTTAGATGTACCGAAATTCTAAAATTTATTTGGTATTTGTCGTTGATGTACAATTATTCTTGTCCTATTTTCTTCTATATCATGATGAGAACAAGTTCATTCGACGAGATGATGATGATATCGACCAACACGCCCAGTTATATTCTTATAGTGCCATCTCACAGATACAGCAAATTCCTACTTCATATACACATGTAGTTTGATTAAACCCCGACCAGTAGAACACTCATGATCTAAGGCTCTCTCTCTCTCTCTCTCTCTCTCTCTCTCTCTCTCTCTCTCTCTCTCTCTCTCTCTCTCTCTCTCTCTACACAATGTATATATAAACGTCTGAAATGGTTTGTAAAGCAACGCCAATTGTACACAAAACAAAATGATAAAAAATTAAACACTTTGTTGAATGACATGGAAATGAGGGAAGGGATGGGTCAACGATTGACTGCCAATAATGAAGAGTTGCTACGAGATGGCAAGGCTAAGAGATGGCATTTATTTGTTATTTGGTCTCCAAATATTTTGGTTTTGCGCATACCTGAAGTTTATTCCAAAAAAAAAACAACCAAACAAACAAACAAACAAACAAACCGCGTCCTGCGCACTAGATGTTATATCTACGAGTTTTTATTATATCCATACCATTTATTATTAATTAAAGCTTAGTGTTATAAACGCATATTTAGGTTAATATATAATTTCATTTCACAAGAATGGTCTTGGATATAAATGATCAGGTGTTAACATTTAATTTTAGTCTTATATATATATATGAATGAAACATTAAAACAAACGAGTACGGTAGATCGTGGGTTTAAATCCCTATCGGTTCAAACCAATCGGTTTTTTGCTTCTCTGCTAAGCACGAAGCATTAAGGAGAAAGAGCAAAGACTGGTTGACCCAGAATCATGATAATGTGTCCGATTAGGGCGAGACGTCTATCCGCGGACTGTTGTTGCAGTGAACTACACTATAAAAATGCAACTAAGTGTGTTGGTCTGGTACGTGTATAGCAACTGAGTTGTGATTACGACAACTGAAACATAAGATATGAAGCTTGTTGTAGTATCACTGGGATAGCTGTGATCTCTAGGGTCCAGGTGGCTCAACTAGTTAGGTAGTTGGATTACCTAACAACTCATCATTATATAAGCACATCACCAATACGGCGTGGATTCGCGCTCGGCTTTGTAAATTACAAAAAAGGCTGCACTCGGATTTGATTTGATTTTTCGTGTTTTAACACCACTTTCAGCAGTATTTCAGCTATATCATGGCGACCAGTTTTAGTGGTGGAGGAAGCCGGAGTACCCGGAGAGAACCACTGACCCTGGGCAAGCAACTGGTAAACTTTATCACTTGCGGTTGCGAGTCGAGTGCACCCTTTTTGTAGTTTACAAATCTGGGCGCGAACCCACGCCGTATTGGTGATAGGCTTGTATGAGCTGTTAGATCCAACGACCTAACTCATTGAACTACCCCGGCCCCCGGATGCACTCGGATTGCAGCCGCAAATGATAAAGTTGACAAGTTTCTTGTCCATGGTCGGTGGATCTCTCCGGGTGCTCCGGCATCTTCCACCACTAAAACTGGTCGCCATGATATAGCTGAAATATTGCTGGAAGTAGCGTTAAACAAAATAAATCAAATCAAATCAAATCAAATCTGTGATCTATAACTTTATTAAACCCTTAATTAATTAATGAGAGTGTAGCAAACTGTCTTTTCATTTTGAATGCTTGAAAGAAAACGCCAGTCTTACAAGTTATCGTGAAAATTTAGATGGCACTAAATAAAAGATATTTCTATATATATTAATGTTAATAAATGTGTTTTTATCTAATACATATGTAATTAGTTGCTTACGAATGTGGACAAGTTCATTATTAATATTTTTAACAAATTAATAATGATAATAATAATTTACATTTTGTTATATATATATATATATATATATATATTAATTTGATGTTTACATATCCAGTTCTAATTTTATTATATGGTTGATTGACTTTAACTTTCCAATGTGTGTACTCTGATTTCTACTCACGTTTGTCCATTGGTCATACCTCTGTATGAATAGTATTTTTGTCTAGTTCTGACCAGTTTTATCTTGATATCTGGCTATATAATCTCTGTAACTTTATTATATTGTCAATGCGGAACATGGTGAACTGAGAGAAACATATAGGCCGTCGCCAGCAATTATAAGGTATTGTGTACATTTATTTATTTCACTCTTCAAGGTTAATTTTCTAATTGTAATATCTATTTGTGTGAATATTTGCAATAAGAATAATTTATTTGATTCTTATTCTACTTAAGTTTTCTAATTGGTTTGAATATATATTTGATATATAGTTTCATTTTATTGATGACCTGTTGCCCTTTTCACAAAAAAATTGTAAGTATTGTCCTAACTTTTTAACTTAAGATTATCGTACGACAATTCCTAAATCATTTTCACAAAGATTATCTTAAGACAAATTTGAATCTTACGACTAAAATTACACTTACGATAAAAATTCTTCCTTAGGTGTACTCGATACAACATTATATGATGAAGCTTGTCAATGACTTGCGACAGTTCGATGGTTTTCTCCGGTACTCCAGTTTTCTCCACCAATAAAACTGACTGCCATAATATAACTGAAATATGATTGAAAGGGGCGATAAACACCATAAACCATCTTCCTGCGCAATTTAAATCATTTTTATTGCATGTAGTGTTTTTGCATTGCTTTCAATATTATCTGAGCTATGATTTTTCCGAAAACTTTGTAAGAAAAGACCAACGTGGTCCCTTTATCACAGACAGTCTCAGAGAAGATACAAAAACTAAGAAACATTTTTAAATTAGACTAACGAATGACATTAAAAAAATCTTAAGAGATGCGAAATTATTATTATTATTATTATTTTTTTTTTTTTTTTTTTTTTATAAATAAACATATTCTATAAAACATTCCAGGCACTAATTTATAAGCAGTTTTTATGTCATGATGATATTACCAAAACAAATGGTCTCCTGCGATTTACATTTACAATGGTTATTATTTTAATTCTGCAAATTTCTTAACAAATTTTATTTGTAGAAGTTTTTCAATGTTTAAATACGATAGATATATTACAAATAGCCTTATCATTACAAAATATATCAATAAAACATATCAACATAAAAATAAATATATACTTTTGACAGCCAGGTTTCCAAAAGGGAGATCATTTAAACACAAATCGAACACACCCGTTATACAATATCCCCGAAAGAGTTCAAATCTTGGGTCACGTGCATATCATTTGCATTACTGTTGTTAACAACAGTAATTATCTGCTGTCAAATATTTTGCGATTTCTCATAAATTCTGCTTTTGAACGAATTTTTAATGTTATGCAGTTGATTTTAGTTAAATTAAGTGGCATATTAAGTAAAAATATTTAATCCAAAAATTCCATGATATTTGACTTTCATATTACTTTAAATAAACAGTTCGGAAACATGGAATAACAGTATCTATACAAAATGTATATACTACACTCGAAGGTGTCCCTGGTTTGTGGAGTTTACCTAGTTTTTCTGATGATTGTGGTGTAGTAGAACTCAAGTTTCGTAAACGCATCGTCGGCGTTCGACAATTAACATCTACATGTACCTGTTCTACACTAGACATATATACGTGTAAATACAATTGCTCAATCAATTTGTTTACACCTTCATTATTGATATGAACTCCACTTGGGTCATTGTTGTCAAATAAAGATCTATTGGCATTACCTTCTTGATTACAAAGAGTACTATGTATGTCAATAAGGGAGATAACTGGATCTTTCTTACACATTTTGAGAATGAATGAATTTACAATTTTTTGTAGTTTCATTTAACCTGGTAATATTTTGACCTTTTCCCTTTCTAGGTAAAATTGAGCATATACCAATTTTTTTTTATAACATCAGGAAAGGCAAGTGTGACACAATTTATAGCATGTGTTGCATTAATGTTAACTTCATCAGGATCAGTACGATTCCTGGTCACATCATTTGTACCTAAACAAACCACAATATTGTCAATACATTTGTTTGACTCAAAACCAATAGATTTAGCATTGGAGACTATCTCCTCAATATTATCAAGTGTGCCACCTGAAATAGAAACATTTATAATATTGTCATCAATTACACCAAGCTTTTTACAATTGGACGCACCCAATAGCAAAGTATTTTCAATAGCATGAACGTTTTCAATGTCAGACGCATGGCTTACACTTATTTCTTCAACTTGTCGGCCTTCTATGATGTCAGCGGTATAGTCTCCATAATCTTGTCGCATCTGGTCCATTTTGTATAGGTCACAGTTACTCTTAATATGTCCCTCTTTTTTTACAATAATTACATATTGTAGATTGCTTACATTGTTTTGCAATATGCCCACGCTCATTTTAATTGTAGCAAACTCGTTGTTGTTCTGGTTTGTCTCTACATCTGACTGATGGGTGGTCGGTTCTACCACAGTACGTACACGCAGTGCTATTGTTATCTGCGAAGATACGTACATCGTGGTTTCCAAAACTTGTTCTATTTGGAATTAACGGAATACAATTTAGTAATTGAACATATCGTGTACCATTTTCGATGATTGTCTCACGTATATATTGATGGAAACTTCGACCACTTGACCAAACTTGGCAATGGTGAGTGGCTAAGAATTTGTCGGTAAGTTCATATGGAAAGTCTTTAATTGTAATGTTAGTTAGTTGTTTATCGACATCAACAAATTTGATATATCTGTTTTTAATTTCGATCCCCTTCGCTAGTAATCTCTCCTTACATATCTGATTTTGAGTGTTACTACAGTCACTCTCAGTAATTTGTACCGATTTAATGTTATGTCGTATGACTTCAGATTCAATAGCACAGAGGAGGTCTTCATGTCTCAAACCCTTGAAGAATCGTGTAAACAATTTATAGATAAGTCTTTTTACCTTGTCTACCATGGCTAGTGAGTTGGGGTCAATCAGTTAATAACATCAACAAAGAAAATTTTTGCAAAGTGCAAATTTGTTGTAAATCAATGTTTTTGATTGTATTTTATGTTTAAACTGGCATATCCACTATACGCAATCATAATCCTGGAACAACGTACACTTACTCCAGAATAAAATGAGAATTTAACCAAAATTTCGGAGCTAGAAAAAACACAACCATTGCACATCAAG
>MJUT01011796.1:27127-42579 GCA_002080005.1 Gigantidas platifrons
AGTGATACAGGCTCACCTGAACCTCTAGTTTACAGTAGTTTCAAAATTTAATCTTACCATATACACACCCTTTTTTTTTTACTTCAAAATGGTCATTGGGTGGTCCCCTTTCAGAATTATTTAAGTCAGGTGAGTGATACAGGCTCACCTGAACCTCTAGTTTACAGTAGTTTCAAAATTTAATCTTACCATATAACTTTGTTTTACTTCAAAATGGTCATTGGGTGGTCCCCTTTCAGAATTATTTAAGTCAGGTGAGTGATACAGGCTCACCTGAACCTCTAGTTTACAGTAGTTTCGAAATTTAACCTTACCATATAACCTTGGCGTCAGGGGACCAGTGGCCAACAGCCTTTTATTTCAATGTTGCTTTGTAAAGGGAAATAATTATGGAAAAAATTGAAATTGATGGTTTGGTTTGGAGGTTTTATGGTGTTTTTTGCCACTTTCAACAATATTTCAGTTATATCGTAGCGGTCAGTTTTATTGGTGAAGGAAACTGGAGAAAATCACTGACCTGTCGCAAGTCACTGACAAACTTTATCATATAAATGTTATATCGAGTAACCCCACCATGAACAGGGTTCGAACTCACTGGTGATAGTCACTGATTGCATAGGTAGTTGTAAATCCAACTGCCATACGACCACGGCCACGACGACCCCTTTCAGTTTAGAAATGAACTACAATGTATATGAATATTTTAATTTCAGAAAACAGAAACACAACTACCTCAACCTGGAAATTGATGGTGAAGATGCAGGCAGAACATGGTTTACATGGACTTTTTACAGGTTAGAATTATTCTGACTCAATTCAATAAAAGAGGAATTTGTTCAGCCATGCTTTTATGTTATCTAGATCACATAGAGGCTTTAAAATGTACTGGTTCCTAATTGTGACATCACTATCCTGCATAGGAAAGTTGGAGTACCAGTATGCTATATCATCTTAATCGTAAACCATAACATCCTCTGCATAAACCAAATATTTATAAAAATATACGGAGATTCAGATTTGCTCCTACTCAACGTGAATGCAACAAGCAACCAAAATAAATTATTCAGCTAAATTTTTGGACTTGGATTTTGCCAGGTGCTAGTTCTTAGGGAAAACAATGACCATAGTAATTTAACATGTTTGATTAAAAAAAAACTCTGCTAATTTTCCCTGTGGGAACATTTTTTTCAAATGCCAAGATGGCTGAATGGTGGCCATTTTGAAGACATTTTATTGATATTTTTGCTTAAACCATAGGGGACTTGTATCGCTTAGTGATACAGTCAAACCTGTCTTGTGTGACTTTACAGGGGAATATTGAAATAGGGTCACATAAGACAGGTGGTCGCTAAATACAGGTTTAATTAATATGAAATGCATTGTGAAAGGAAATTGAAATTAAGGTCACATAATACAAGTTATTGCTTAATAGAGGTGATCACTTAAAAGATTTTTCACCGTACTTATCTAACTTAATTGTCTTTTTTTTTCAGGAATTGTTCCTAGGTTGACAAAAGTAGCACCAGCTTGTGCCATTATGATCAGTTCTTATGAATACTTCAAGTCATTCTTCAGGGAGCAAAACAGACTGAAAGCATTAGACTTATGATATAAGAGGTGTCGACATATCTATATGTGTGCAACAAGAATGCATTAATGTTAATATAGACTGGAAATGTTAAAATGTTAATAAATCCGAGCTTTAATCTGACAGACACATGGTCTCCAGGCGACTGTTTCACTAAAGGTTGTAAGTCGTAAACGTAGACGTAATTGAGTTACGACCGTTTCACTAACAATTAGGATTTACGACTTACCTGTATCTACCACTACTCTTAACTTTGCGATCACTTTTTATCGTAAGTAGTAAATCCTAATTGTTAGTGAAACGGTCGTAACTCTTAGTACACTTACATCTATGTTTAAGACTTACGACCTTTAGTGAAACGGTGGCCTGGATAAATATTTTTTTCTCATATTATTTATAAAAGTGTCGTAATGAGAAGAAATACTACAACCGTTAATCATCCATTTTTATTCTTTCTTTTCATCGTTGAAATGATGTCATGATTATATTAAGGTCTTTAATGGTTTACTTTATGTGATAAGTTTGTAATTTATTATCTGGAATGTTGAAAGTTTTTTTTTTTGGGTACTCTCAGCAGTTATTTTCACCGTTAAAACTGACCCATCGTCAACATATAATTGTAATATGCTGAAAGTTACATTGAACACCAATAGACCCAATACAGTTATTAACTGAGTTCGACAACAACTGTTGTTTTGTTTGACCTGAAGACTGTAAACAGTCATCAGTTAATTGCTGAAAAGTTTCTAATGATATCACAAGTTTTTATGACGTTTATGTGCCAAAGCAGTCTGTCGACGATATTTCACAGCATTATATTTTTTGCAATTTTTAGACCATTCCTTTAGCCTAAATAGAGATATTTTTGCCTAGCATTAGAACAGAAATAACTATTGTATTTGAATAGCTGCTGGCGGCAGTCGAGATTTGACAGTCTCAAATACCTGGATTTTTATTTCATCTCCACGACACATCTCCCAAGTAAACTGCATTTTCAACCATCAATCTCCTGAAACTATTGAAATACAATACAGTTATTTCTTAATTGTTAATATTACAAATACGGGTAAAAGGCTTAGAAAATATCAGACATTCTGTTGCTTCTATTCCATATATGTATCTTGAACGGTTGATTTACTTTACAAAAAGTTGACAGTATATCTGATTACTCAGGTCTGCTTTATATTTATATTGTAAACTATTAAGATTGTAAACATTATAGACATTCACTGACTTTCACACTCTTCTGTTTCAAACATATATTGTATAGTTTTCATATCATATTATCGTCATCTCATTGAAATATAGCTTGGTCTAGTCATGGTATAGCTGAAAAAATTGTTCACTTGGCATTAAATAACACTCGCTCATTAATTTATTCACTCAAAGAGTGGACATAGACAATGTCTGACTTTCATTAGCTTCCATTCTAGATCTGTATTTGTTGATTTACACTGCAAAAAATACCAACTGTTGTTTCAGTGAAATAGCACTATAAAATTCAGACTAAGCATATTGGTCTAGTACAAAACAGACATCATTATTAACTCATTAAAATGTAACTTGTTCTGACCATGATGTAGCTGAAAAATTGCTAACTAAAATGGCATTAAACATCAATAGCTGACTCACACAAAAAGTAAGACTTTCACTGACATTTTTACTATTTTAGACTTGTACAGTCAAAGCTTCCCATGCCATCACCTCTATTAAGCAGTCACCTGTGGCTAAAGGTCATCTTTTCTTGTCCTATCACAGAAAAGTTCATATGAATTGAACCTCTTTTAAGAGGTCACCTGTCTTAAAAGACCACCCTTTTTTGTCCCACAGGTGACCTCTTAATACAGCTTTGTTTGCATTGTTTACATTGTAAATAGATGACTGTTTGACACTATTAACTCCTGCATGACCACATCATTTCACCAAGAGTATGACATTGGAAATCCATGTACTGGCTTGGAACAGGCACAACAATGTGTTGAATATATGGAAATTTTAAACTCAATTACATGTAGAAAGCACTTGCATGACCCCATCATTTCACTAAGAGTGGAGGTTTGGGCCCATAAAACTAGTTTAACCCTGCCACTCTTTATTGAAGTGCCTGTACCAAGTCAGGAAGGTCAGAGGTCATGTATATGTGTGTTAGGGGTCAGAGGTCATGTATATGTGTGTTAGGGGTCAGAGGTCATGTATATGTGTGTTAGGGGTATTTATTTTGTTTCTTTCTACAATTTTTCTATTTTATTTTGGAACTGTTCTAACAGTATGGTATTGTTTGCTCTTCATTTCATTACTGTACAATAAAACCATCATATTTCTCTCTCTGTTAATTATATGATGTCATTATGAATATTATTCATATCCTTTATCATTTTATTTCTATGGTTTTATCAAATTAATAACTATAATGTTTGCAAATTATTTTTTCTTCATAATATTTTTATTGAAATTTGTACATTTGTTATTTGCAAAATTTTCCAATGATAGTTAAATAACATGTATGTGAAAGCAAAATTTGTAATTTTATGTTCAGAATTCATGTTGTTGTATATATATTTATGAATTATATATTTATATTAAACAAGAAAGAATATTGTTTTTGTCTAGATGAGTTACATCTAAGACCGGTTATAATTCGACCCGCTTCTATTTGTACACTTTCCAATAAATCTGATTCCTTTTTAATGCAGTTACCCCATACTACATCGCCATATTCTAAAACGGGCCTAATAAATGCAAAATATATACGTATAAGGGAATATCTATCTAATAAATGTTTAACTTGTCTAAGTAAAAATAAACGAGAGCATGCTTTTTTATAAATATCATCTATATGTTTTTCCCATGTAGCTGATGTTTGAAATGTTATCCCTAGATGACAGTGATTATCTGTTTCATCAATTTCATCTCCATTAAGTCCAAAATATACAGGTGGGTGCTCCCTGTCCCTTCTACTAAATACAGATATTTTTTGTTTAGACAAAAACTATACCATGAATTGGGGTGGGAAAAACTAGAAAATAGACGGAATAAACACAAACTGATATTATTTTATAAAATTCTAAATGGGTTGACACCTGCATACCTTTATGAATTGGTTCAACCATATCTACCTAGACAATCAGGATATAACTTAAGAAATGAAAATAATACATTCCATCCACCGTTTTCCAGAACAAGTTCTTTTTATGATAGTTTTATCCCTTTCACTATAAGACTATGGAATACTTTGCCCCTCACTATTACTGAATCTCCAAGTTTAAATATCTTTAAAAATAGATTGACACACTTCTATAAAACTTGGGACACCAATGCTCATTATAATTTTGGAATAAGGAAGTTTAAAATAATTCATTGTCAATTAAGATATGAGGCTAGTAACCTGAAGGCACATTTATTTAATGATTTTTTATCTAACAATACTAATTGTCCAAACTGTAGTGGTTCATTAGAAGATAACAACCATGTTTTGCTTATCTGTCCTAAATTTAATAACTTAAGATTGATCTTATTAGATTCCATACAGACATTAATACCAAAAAATAATAATATTGACATTAATATAGATTTATTATTACATGGAAATAGATAATTTTCATATGATCTAAATACATATATATTTCAAGCTGTACACAAGTTCATAATTGACACTCATCGTTTCATTTAAGATGCTTCTTTTTCAATTGCACTCCTCCTATTATACATTTATTTTGCTTTATTTTGTTTTTTTCTTTAACTTATTGTATGTTTAACTATTTAAAATATTTAGAAAGTCTACAAATTTCACTTCACTAGTAAATTTATTATATATGAAATATTATTGGTGTTCACAATTACATGTATTCAAGGAACATAATTATCATATATTATTGATATAATTGTTATATATACTATTTTTTTACTGAATATAAGCCTTGTACATGTAAAAGGATAGAGCTTGTATAGGCATAGCCTGTTTGTTGCTCAATCCTATTCATTTTTGTGAATAAAATATGTTTAAAACAAAGAATATTGTTTTAAGTGGGCTGTTTTATAGACTAAATGCATGTTTTATTTCTAAGGGTCTTATTGGTGTCTTATGTTAATAATACTATTTATTCATGCCATGATATGGCTGAAATATTCCTAAAGTTGACATTAAACACCAATCAATCAATCATGTTTCAAGCAGACATGAAAGAAAATCAACATGGCAATTAACCAATCACAAGTTAGGAAAGAAGACGTTGATTTTAATTTTGCGTTCATTTTTCAAATTATTCTATTTATAGATTATATGAAAGAATAAAATGATAGATATCAAATTTAGAACGTTTCTGAAATAACCTTCATCAGGTACGCTAAAAATAAATCAACCTGACACTAACCAATCACTGATTAAAATCAATCACAAACTAACCAATTACATGTTAGGAAATTAAAGATCACTTTTATTGTTGATGTGCATCTTACAGGCACTGGGAGGTGTTGAATTATGAGTATAACTCAAACCCTATAGTAGACTATCATTGTGGTATAATGGTCAACTTGGTGCAGTAGGTGGTGGGGTTTAGGTCATACCAAAGACTATAAAATTGGTTCAGTCAAAGCTGCCCATGTGATCACCTCTATTAAGCAATCACCTGTATTTTAAGGTCACCTTTTCTTGTCCTGACTGAGAAAATTTCATATGAATTAAACCTCTATTAGGCAGTTGTCCGAATTTCAAGGTCACCTTTTCTTGTCCTGACAAAGAAAATTTCATATGAATTAAACCTCTTTTAAGAGGTCACCTGTCTATTAAGGCCACTTTTTCTTTGTCTCACAGATGGCCTCTTTTTATAGGTTTGACTGAATGAGTTTAGTTTCTCCACTAAACATGGAGAATTAAGGACAAATGCTCAGAGTCTATATAATAGTCAGAATGGAGTAATATGTTTTAGTTTGGAGTCCTGATAATACGTCTCAGTGGAGCAGCACGTCTGTCTGTGGACTGCTGTTAAAATGACGTCACCCTGATGAAAGGGTCATAACATCAGGAATAATACCGTACACGACATTACACCCTGATGAAAGGATCATAACATCAGGAATAATACAGTACAGGATGTTACGGTTATACACGAAACGTTGCAGTCAAAGGGTTAATTAAAGCTCTTTTTATCGTAAAGCAACATAATATCCTCTATGACCTACATTTCTCAGTCACGTACTATGACGTAGTGCACAATAATACCTGACATGTAAATGAGGTATCGATCAATGAAAACCATATAGAGATAGCATAATATAAAGTCAATCCACTTTGCAGGTAAGTAAGAAAACCTATCATTATCATCTCGTCTAAAAGTAACTGGTGCTCGCCATAACAATTTCCTCAGTAGGTGTTGAACAACATTCTAACATGACCTCACTCTTTCCCTTTGTTAAAAAAAACAGAATTATTTCTTCACATTATCTCATTAGCACATACGCCGATGAATGTGACTGACGTTGCCATTGGCAGCATATAAATTGTGACCCGAATAATGCCGATAGAGGGTGCAGTATTATTCGAGTTACATAAATTGTGTGCAACATTTTCAACAAGCGTATGTATAAATTACCGTCTTCCAATCAAAGTATACTACCGTATTTGTACTCTTAGACATATCAGAATCGAAATAAATCATGGAAGCCAGAATGTGTTTGGAGTTTTAACATGGATTGGCAGATATTAGTAAATTTTATCCCTCGCTTCTGGCTCGGGATAAAATACTAGTATCCACCAATCCATGTTAAAACTCCCAACACATTCTGGCTTCCATGATTTATTTCTTAATCACTCATGCCTCATTGACTAGCGAGTGTTAGGCGACCCCTTGACCTTAGAAAAGCTTTACTTCAACTTCTTGCCATTGTTGGATGACTGGACTGTTTTTAATGCAAAGCTTGATTTTTCCCCCCAAAAGAAACATAAATCGTGCCTTGGAGTGATTTACTTGATTGCAGTGTGATTGAAGACTGAATGATAGACAGATATTTAAGTCATATTTGAATATGTTTTGTAACATAATTGACATAATTATATTATTACACCTTATTACGTAGCAGTAAATAAATGATGTCATGTGTTTCTATGGTGGTATTCAATTATAGCAGCTAATTATATAAAACACATTTGGAATTTTGTTTTTATGACTAAATAGTTTGACAATAACAACATATTTTATGTATATTTTATCCAAGGATTTATATTTTAACATATTTTATGTCATTGTAATATATATAGAATAACGTCAGTTTTGAAGGTCGAGACAGACATTATAACTAGTATCACAAGAAGTCCTATAGCTGTGATGCTAGTGATAATATGTGTTGAGGCATTCAAAACTGACGTTATTATTGTTATCGGTAAAGTCATAGTGTGTTTGACGTAACATTGACTGATAAATTTCAATATCAGTCAGTTGATCGATACCGAAAATATCTTTCGGTGAGATAAAAGGAAAAATGAAAAATAGCGATAGTTGTAACTATTGCTGAAAATTGAGTGAAATAATATTTGCTATTTTATTCATTAATTGTTGACAATTGTTGATCATTGAATAAAAAAAAAAGCTTTATATTTTTGTTGTATTGTTGATTAAATATTTATGAACAATAGGTCAGACCAACCTCGATACTGGGCACTGGTGAAGGTTCGTAGGACTCAAACCCACAGAGTTGCTCAGCGTGTCCGCATGGGGAGCCCTCTTAATATGGTGTTGTCAAGTTATATTACAGAAAGCCTAACGTGTTTGGAGTTTGCCATGATCCCTTCACGCTAAAGACCGCTTTTGTAGATTTTAAAAAGAGTAGGCCTATTATAGCAACTACAAATGACTAATTGTTTTGTCCCTACCCAACTCTCCATACTTTTTCAGTGACAGTCGAAAGTCGATAACCCATCCCTTCACTCATTTCTATATAGTTTTTTTAGCTGTCCTTGCCAAAGGCAATGTGAGCTTTTGCCATCACTTGGTGTCCGTCGTCCGTTAACTTTTCACATTTTAATCTTCTCCTCTGAAACTGCTAGCCAAATGAACCGAAAGTTGGTAGGATTTAGCATCTATGGAAGGTCCTATTTTACGATTGCTCATTTCGTTTCGATCTGTTAACAAACATGGCCACCATATGCAATTCTTGTTTCTGGTAGGTCGATTTCTAAAAATATTCTCCTCTGAAATTGCTAAGCCAAATGAACAGAAACTTGGTAAGAAGCGTCTATTGAAGGTCCTCTATTAAGATTGCTCATTTCGTTTTGATCTGTTAACAAACATGGCCACCATATGCAATTCTTGTTTCTGATTGGTCGATTTTTAAAGTTTGTCAGTCACTTGCGGCAGGTCTGTAATTTTTGCTGGGTACTCGCTTTCCTCCACCAATACAACTGACCCCCACGATATAGCTGAAATATTGATGAAAGTGGCGTTAAACATCATAGCACTAATCCTAACCCTTAATTATATTTCATTTAAATCGTAGTCGTCAGATTTACTAGTGGAGTAAATAGGAGTAACGGGGGGAAATTACTCATCTGCTGCCACAAGTTGCTGGCTTTTTTCAAACTATCTTTTCGTAAATTATTGCATGAAGTTGTATGGAGTAACGGAGAATATTGAGTTTCAGGGTACAATCTCTGTACAAGAGGTTTCCGTTGGCTATGGAGGACGAACACATACAATCCTTGCCCCTTCTTAGGACGTTATGTAAATTAGTGGCTCCTATATACAGAAATCCATGCTCCTTGCCTGTAGAATCACAGGATCATAATGACAAACATATATTATTAGTGGTTTCCTTAAACTATTGAAATTCTCTTCATTTCTTTGTTTTTCTTATACCAATAAAAAAGCTATAGTAAACATTTTGCCTATATGGTTTATTGTTTTAAAATCTAGCTGAAACACTTCTCACTTGAAGTTAAACCAAAAAAAGTGTTTCCAGTAGACCTCAAAGGTGGAGTCGAGTGAGTGATTGTTGTAAAACGCCAACTCAGCAATTTTTCAGCTATATCATGGTGAGAAGAAATTAATTTTACATGGGATGATAATGAGGTCCGCTTCTTATTAGACCAACACGGTTAGTTGGATTTTTATAGCACTAGCTTACTGAAACAACAGTCTGCGGATAAACATGTCACCCCAATCTTATCCTGATCCCGAGCCAACCAGTCTTTGTTCTTTCTCCTTAGTGCTGCACGCTAAAAATAGTAGAGGGGGGTGGGGGTGGTTATGGTGTTTAACGCCACTTTCAACAATATTTTAGTTATATCATGGCAGTCAATTTTATTGATGGAGAAAACTGGAGTACCCGAAGAAACCACTGACCTGTCGCAAGTCACTGACAAACTTTATCACATAATGTTGTATCAAGTACACCGGTCCTGTGTGGGGTTCGAACTCATAACTTTAGTGGCGATAGGCACTGATTGCACAGGTAGTTGTAAATCCAACCACCATATGATCACAACCACGACGGTGCTTAGTGGAGAAGTAACAAATACCAATTTTATTGTCTTTGGTTTGACCTGAGCAGGGCTTATTTGAACCCACGATCTTCGTGGATTTCATGAGTCAATCAATCAAAGAATGTATGAATCCAAGGACAAATAATGTCTTCTTTCCACTGATAATGACGTTTATTATTAACATACCGGTAATTGTTTGGGGGATTTATTTTCGTAATTTCTGAATCCACAAACTTAAAAATATGCATTTAATGAGGAAACCCACGAAAATTTGAGTCCACGAAATTTAAGCTCATTTACAATATTTGAGTAGTCATATTCAATGATTGCTTTAGTAAATTAAAACTACAAACTTACAATACCATGGTGACCATGGCCATGTCTGAAGGAAAACAAACAGACAAAGAGAGGAGTTGAATGTATAATGTCTTTATTTCTTAAACAATATTCAACTTATTTTAATGCATTTTAACAAGTATTTATATACACAACAACTATAACAAAATTTATGCAAAATGATTAATTTACAGTGAATTCAATTATTAAATATATACAAATGAAATTGACGAAAACCAATCATAAAAACAAAATGAGGTATTATATTATTGTAAAATGTTCCATATGCTCGAAGTCAAAGGAAATAAATGTGTTAGAGCTATAGATAGTTTGAGCCACCGAAGTTTCGTAATTTTTTTTAAAACAGAAAAATTAAGTTAGGTACTGGTCCCGGGAAAGTTTTATAATGTTATGTAAAAATAAGCATGATTTCATTATTTTTATAGTCTTTAAAGCTTATTTTCCCTGTATGTTATCTTATACACATTACAAAATAGGCATAAACACTTGATTACACTACGGTTAAACACCATGATTTAGCTGAAATATTGTTAAAGTTGGTATTAATCACCAATCAATCAATCACTATGGTTAAATTGAATGCTGTCTATCAACGATATAAATTATGTGTTCTCATAAACCGGAAATTGTATAATACGCAAACGTAAACCATGTTTTTATCCACGTGACAAAATAAAGGTAGACTAGTATTGTGAATGAACACAAAAATAGACCAACTTTAGCCTGGAAGAACACTGTCATTATTTCTACCAAATACTGACCGTCTTCAACAAATTGAAGATTATGATTTTGGAGAAAAAAATTCTTCATAATTGATCTTTACTTTTATATAGAAATAGTGACATAGTATAACTTGTATTTATATAGAAATAGTGACATAGTATAACTTGTATTTATATAGAAATAATGACATAGTATACCTTTTATTTATATACAATCTGTGGCATAGTATCATCTTGTTTGTATAGAAATAATGACATAGTAGACATTGAATTTGTGTGGAATTAGTGACATAGTATACATTGTTTTATGCAGAACCAATGACGTAATATACATTGTATTTATATGGCAATAGTAACATGGCACATTTGGTATTTGTTTGGAATCAGTGACACAATATTCTTGTTTTATATAGAAACAATGAAATACTACACATAATACTATTATATCTTACCTCCTACATCAATGTAAGAAAATGATTGGTTTAGCGTGAACACGTGGACGCCCTGTATAACTCATACAGGGCGTCTGAGCCTCTTGTATGTTTTTCATACAGAGTTAGTAAATTTCATATAGGGTTAGTAAATTTCATACAGGGCTAGTAAATTTCATACAGGGTTAGTAAATTTCATACAGGGCTAGTAAATTTCATACAGGGTTAGTAAATACCATTAATAAGTAACAATTGACTTGATGTATTTTGGGAAATTACTTGTGTTCTTTAAACATTCTTTCCAGGGTTTTGAAAACAGTTTATTGTTTTGTGAAAATTTTGACTGTTCTCGCTGAACATTATGTAATATTTTTCTGTGATATAAAATATCAAAAGTTTGTATTTTTAAATTATTTTATGAATTCTTGAGTATAGACTCATAAAAGTAAGAACAAAAACTCAGTACTTCAAATCCAAAGGGTAGTCGGTAAGATATATTCGTTACACAGTGTGTTAGTGACCTAATACGTTATATACAGGGTCAGTAAATTGCATATGGGGCGAGACGATGTAACTAATAATATCGTTCATCGACATTGAATGTTTATAATGTTTTCTTCTGGGTTACATTACGAAGTTACAATTAAATATGTCACGCTGAAGCGTTAAATGTAGATGGAAAAGGAAACATAACTCCTGCCGGTGCCGATTTATAGTCATCATCTGGATAATCAGGTCTCGGTTCATATCCTCTGAAACGATAGGTGCATAGCATGTAAATATATTGTAATGAGATAAAGACAAAAACACAAAATATAGTAGAATATATTATATTATAGGTATGTATATCTTCTATAAGACTGTTAACAAGCTGGTCTAATATATCATACCCGGTATATGGGACCTACGTCGGTAAATTTTAATGTGACCTTCCAGATTTCTATATTATTTTATATTTTACAAACAAATAACATGTGGTGGTGGTCTATTTAGTACAACATAACAAATAGTTCATCGGCTTTCTGATCAAATGGCAGTTTATGGGCAGGTCAGTCACCCTAGAAATATTACACGCACCTCGGCTTTGAATTTGGGATCTATTTAAAGTTTGGTTTATACAGGATTCCTTTTTATTCACAAATCGGTTTTGACAGATTGCACTGTAATTGAGAGTGAGGGTTACGATGTTTAATGCCACTTTCAAAAATATTTCAGTGATATCGTGGCGGTCAATTTTGGAGGAAACCGGGGTATCTGGAGTAAACCACAGACATTTCATAAGTCACAGACAAATTTTATCCCATAATATTGTATCGAGTACACCTCACCATGAGCGGAATTGGAACTCACAACTTTAGTGTAATTGATTATGCATGGAATCCATGCATCATATTTTTTTTCACACCCTGTACAACAGTATTCGTAGTGTTATATTATGATGGTAAGCTTAACAAGATGTTGCACGCTAAGTCGTGCTAAGAATACCCCACTCGTTCATTTGTAAGTCGCACGGTAAACAGTAAGTAGATGTGCAGTAAACCTGGAAAGGAGAGACACGGTACATGTCACCATACCAAAGCCATATATCAAATATAAAATCATTTCTTCCAGTAGAACCTGAGATATCTGTTATGAAAGTGTGAACGGACGGACGGACAAGGTGATTGCAATATAGCCCTCTCTCTATGAGTGGGGATATAATTAGTAAGGGGAAGTGGAGTACACAGAGATACTTTTAAACCAATCGAAAGTAAATGCTCATTTTTAACAAATAAATTTGTATCGGATATACCTCGCCTCTGGTGACACACAGTGACTGCGTAAGTAGATGTAAGTCCACCTACCATACTTTTTAGGACCCAATAGCCCCTATAAAGTTGCATTTCCTAATGTAAAGCTAAATTATTAAATCAACAGGTTGTGGATTATGGTGTTTAACGCCACTTTCAACATTATTTCAGATATATCGTGGCGGTCACTTTTATTGGTGGAGGTAACCAGAGTACCCACAGAAAACCACTGACCTGCTGCAAGTCACCAACAAACATTATCACATCGAGTATCGAGTACGCCTCGCCAAAACGGGATTCGAACTCACAACCTTAGTGGTGATAGGCACTGATTGCATAGGTAGTTGTAAATCCAACTACCATACGACCACGGCACCTTTATTAAATTGATTCTTAAGATGTAACTTACCTTGGGGCATCATCAGACTGAAAAAAAGAACAATGAAAATTATAATGTATTAGTTAAAAGTATTCCCAATCTACATTGTAGAAATTAGTTTGTGCATATTCTATTTTGTTTTGTCTTTGTTCTGCGTCTTCTTCCCAATGTTATCTATGTCTTTAGACAATCCATTCTTGATTGCCGCTTCGGTTTTCTTTAACATTTATGTCACATGTTTTATTTTAAAAGATCTATTTAAACAGTGTATTTAAAGGTCGTGAGTGTGTACTAGAACAACACGCTTGGTAAGATTTTGTATTCTGCTAGCTCATTGAAACAGCATTCCATAGGTAGAAATGCCACCATACTTGGATACATTGCACAGATTTGGTTTCAATTATTCTTACTCCTAAATGGTGCATGCTCAGCAGAGGGAGTTATTTTATTAAAGTCATGCTTTTGCATCTCAGTTAGAATGAAAAAAAAATGATTAGCCTTAATTGCATCATTGGTTTTACAGCTAACTAGCGCTAGATCTTAAACATTATAAACGAGTTCAAGCTATTCAAAGTGCTTGCATTGGCTACGTCAACATAAACTTAATTTACTCCATTGTTTGTTTATTTCTAGCGACTCGTAAACAACACATATCGTATATTTCTAAACAATAAAAGTGAGATCACAGAGGACCTTTGGTATCTTAATTAACCTGGTTAGTTATGTGAAGTAATGTAAACTTGGGAATCACCGACTTGGTCTGATTAGTCATACAATATAAATCTTGTTAAGCCCAATTTAGTACAACACTTTAATATTTACAAATCTTATAAGGCCCATTTTAAAATTTAGTACAACACTTTAACATTTATAAATCTTAAAAGGCCCATTTTAGTACAGCACTTCAACATTACAAATCTTAAAAGGCCCATTTTAGTACAGCACTTCAACATTACAAATCTTAAAAGGCACATGTTAGTACAACAGTTCAACATTACAAATCTTAAAAGGCACATGTTAGAACAACACTTCAACATTACAAATCTTAAAAGGCACATGTTAGAACAACACTTCAACATTACAAATCTTAAAAGGCCCATTTTAGTACAGCACTTCAACATTACAAATCTTAAAAGGCACATGTTAGTACAACACTTCAACATTACAAATCTTACAAGGAACATGTTAGAACAACACTTCAACATTACAAATCTTACAAGGAACATGTTAGTACAGCACTTCAACATTACAAATCTTACAAGGCCCATTTTAGTACAACACTTCAACATTACAAATCTTAAAAGGCACATGTTAGAACAACACTTCAACATTACAAATCTTACAAGGCCCATGTTAGTACAGCACTTCAACATTACAAATCTTACAAGGCCCATTTTAGTAAAACACTTCAACATTACAAATCTTACAAGGCCCATTTTAGTACAGCACTTCAACATTACAAATCTTACAAGGTCCATGTTAGTACAACACTTCAACATTACAAATCTTACAAGGCACATTTTAGTACAGCACTTCAACATTACAAATCTTACAAGGCCCATTTTAGTACAGCACTTCAACATTACAAATTACACTTTAACGCTTACAACAAACACAGTAATTTTTCAAAATCCTGAATACTTACGAATGCATTTCTATAGTACCGCTCTGAATAGAGATTTGAAGAAATGGGTTTACACCAATTCAAAGTT
>MJUT01011797.1:28567-40404 GCA_002080005.1 Gigantidas platifrons
CTGTGAGGAGTTTGACATTTTAAGGGGGATCACCTGTGAGGAGTTTGACATTTTAAGGAGGATGACCTGTGAGGAGTTTGACCTGTTAAGGGGGATGACCTGTGAGGAGTTTGACCTGTTAAGGGGGATGACCTGTGAGGAGTTTGGCATTTTAAGGGGGATGACCTGTGAGGAGTTTGACCTGTTAAGGGGGATGACCTGTGAGGAGTTTGACATTTTAAGGGGGATGACCTGTGAGGAGTTTGACATTTTAAGGGGGGTGACCTGTGAGGAGTTTGACATTTTAAGGGGGATGACCTGTGAGGAGTTTGACATTTTAAGAGAGGAACAATGAGACTGTCATGGCCATGAATGTATAGTTATATGATTTTCTTCCTGTACAATCAGTGTCTATCATCACTAGATCAAGTTTGTAAGGGATCCAGCCTGGGTGGGTAGATTTTAATTATACCCCCGCTCGACGAGAGTCGTGAGTATATAGGGATCCTCATGTCCGTCCGTCACACTTTTGGTTTCCGGATAATAATTAAAGTACCGCTCAACCAAATCTTTTCAAACTTTCACATATTGCTGTGTACTATAAAATACAGGTCAAGTTCGATAACGGTGTATTTTACATTTACCGTTCATGAGTTATGGCCCTTTTTCTCTTAGAAAATAGGAACTTTTTAGGTTTCCGGATGATATATAAAGTATGACTCGTCCAAATCTTTTCAAACTTTAACACAATGCAGTGGACCATGAAATACAGGTTAAATTCGATTACGGTGTATTTCACATTTACCGTTCTTGAGTTATGGCCCTTTTTCTCTTAGAAAATAGGGACTTTTTAGGTTTCCGGATTATATTTAAAGTATGGCTCAACCAAATCTTTTCAAACTTTAACACAATGCTGTGGACCATTAAATACAGGGTTAAGTTTGATTACGGTGTATTTCACATTTACCGTTCTTGAGTTATGGCCCTTTTTCTCTTAGAAAATAGGGACTTTTAAGGTTTCCGGATTATATTTAAAGTATGGCTCAACCAAATCTTTTCAAACTTTAACACAATGCTGGGGACCATTCAATGCAGGTTAAATTGGATTATGGTGTATTTCACATTTACCGTTCCTGGGTTGTGGCCCTTTTTCTCTTAGAAAATAGGGACTTTTTAGGTTTCCGGATGATATTTAAAGTATGGCTCAGCCAAATTTTATCAAACTTTAACACAATGCTGTGGACCATTAAATACAGGATAAGTTTGATTACGATGTATTTCACATTTACCGTTCCTGAGGTATGGCCCTTTTTCTCTTCGAAAATAGGGACTTTTTAGGTTTCTGAATGATATTTGAAGTACCGCTCAACCAAATCTTTTCAAACTTTAACACAATGCTGTATACCATAAAATACAAGATAAGTTTGATTATGGTGTATTTAACATTTACCGTTCATAAGATATGGCCCTTTTTCTCTTAGGGATGATATTTAAGGTACGACTCGACCAAATCTTTTCAAACATTAACCCAATGTGATGTACCATGAAATACAGATTAAATTCGATTATGGTGAAATTGACATTTACCGTTCATGAATTATGGCCCTTATTCTCTTAGAAGATAGGGACTTTAATGGTTTCTAGATGAAAATTTGGAATGCGGGGGTTTCTGTGATCACCAGATCAACTTTCTCTAGTTAGTCTTGTGTATCTGGCAAAATCTACCCACCCAGGCTAAATTCGTTACAAATGATCTAGTGATGATACAAACACAGACATTGTTGTCTCTGAGGTTAGGATTTACTATTATAGGTCATAACAGCATTTTAAATACACACAATCCTAATTCAATTCAATTTTTCTTTTTTTTAAATTGAACCATATTTTGAATACAATTTTACACACAAGTGACAAATGATAGTTCAATGGAATTTGTTTATTGTCTAGAATAAGCAACAGAGGCACAGTACAATTCACTAACCAAATAATCAACACAGACACGTTCAAATTCACTAACCAAATAATCAACACAGACACGTTCAAATTCACTAACCAAATAATCAACACAGACACGTTCAAATTCACTAACCAAATAATCAACACAGACACGTTCAAATTCACTAACCAACTCAGATATTTTTAGTTTCAACATTCGAATGATTTTACCGGTAAACATATTATTTAGTGCAATACATAAATACATGCATAATGATAAGAAATGATCAGACGTCTAGTCCTAGTTTAGTTAGGAGTGGGTATAGGGATGGTAAGATGGGGGAGTGGGTATAGGGATGGTAAGATGGGGGAGTGAGAATTGGGATGGTAAATTGGGGGAGTGGAGATTGGGATTGTAAGATGGGGGAGTGGGGATTGGGATGGTGGAGTGGGGATTGGGATTGTAAGGTGGGGATTGGGATGTTAAAGTGTGGGAATTGGGATTGTAAGATAGGGGAGTGGAGATTGGGATGGTAAAGTGGGGGAATCAGGATTGGGATTGTAAGATGGGAGAGTGGGGATGAACCCTTTTTATTCAACAACCTCCGACACTAATGAAAGTTCATCATTTGATGTTGATGTAGTTTTTGTTTAGATTATTATGAATTTCTGTTGCTTATATGATTATATAGAAATGTTTTATAGGAGGGGTCGTAGTTGGATTTACAACTACATGTGCAATCAGTGCCTATCACCATTAAAGTTGTGAGTTCGAACCCCATTCATGGCGAGGTGTACTCGATACAACATTATGTGATCAAGTTTGTCAGAGACTTTCGACAGGTCGGTGGTTTTCTCCGGGTACTCCGATTTCCTTCACCAATAAAACTGACAGCCACGATATAACTGAAATATTGTTAAAAGTGGTGTTAAACACCGTAAACCAACTAAACCAACCAACCAATCATTTTAAAGAGGTTTTGTTTTATTTACTGTACTTTACTAATGTTTCTACCATTATCATTTTAAAGGGGTTTCAATTTTTTTAATTCAAACAACTTCAAATTTTTATTTTGCATACATCATGACCAGATATTGTTGGTTTTAGCTTCAACCAGTTGTCAGTTGATGGGTTTTCTCCATACATCATGATCAGATGTTGTTGGGTTTAGCTTCAACCAGTTGTCAGTTGATGGGTTTTCTCCATACAACATGTCATCAATGTTGGTGGTTTTTTGTTGGTTCGCTGGTTTCATTCACTAATAAGACTGACAACTACAATATATGTGGAGTTAAACAGTATAAAGAATCATTTTCAAATTATTCCCCTTTAATTTTTATTAGCTTGTAAAATTTTACCAAGGACCAGAACTGTTATATTTAATTCTTATTAGCTTGTAAAATTTTCCCAGGGACCAGAACTGTTATATTTATAGGTAAATTGAAAACAAATGTTATAACAGTTTTAGTTATGAACATGATGTGTTCCGTGACAAATAGATTAGTGTGTCCATACACACACTGAACTATTTACAATAATGACAAACAAGAATTTTATAATCAATCTGAAGTCATGCTCTATAGACAGGGCCTTTTATTAACTGATCAAATCAAATTCATTTCTTAAAGACATTGAAATATTCCATAGAATAAAATTAATAATAATATTTAATGAATTGTCGGCCATTATGATAATATTACATTAAATGAAAATGGAAATAATTAACATGTGATGAAAATGTTGATATTGAAAGGGAGCCAATTAACGTGTGATGAATATTGTTAATATTGAAATGGAGCCAATTAACGTGTGATGAATAATGTTAATATTGAAATGGAGCCAATTAACGTGTGATGAACATGTTAATATTGAAAGGGAGCCAATTAACGTGTGATGAACATGTTAATATTGAAAGGTAGCCAATTAACGTGTGATGAACATGTTAATATTGAAAGGTAGCCAATTAACGTGTGATGAACATGTTAATATTGGAAGGTAGCCAATTAAGTGTGATGAACATGTTAATATTGGAAGGGAGCCAATTAACGTGTGATGAACATGTTAATATTGGAAGGTAGCCAATTAACGTGTGATGAACATGTTAATATTGGAAGGGAGCCAATTAACATGTGATGAAAATGTTGATATTGATGAATGCAAACAATTGTTATAAAATGTTAATTTGTGTACTATTTTTTTTTGGGAGGAAAAAAAGACAGATAAATTGACTTTGTACATTGTTCATTGTAAACTACACAATCATGCTTGCCATTTATACATGTAAGCTACCCACATCAGAAACCAGTTTTCTTATATCACTTTTATATAAATTATATTTTTTGTTGATGTTTTAAAATATTTATATTATAAACAGCTTTAATATACTCAGTCATAGTTTTACATTTGTTTTTGTTGCACTTTAAAACCATTGTTAGATTACACTTGAAAGATATTTATTTATTGAACCTACAAGTGGAAAATGTACTGAATTTAATTAATAACCATCCACAATAAACGGTTTAGACTGTTTTTATTTTTTTGACACAAATATTTCAAGAGTTAATGGTAATTAGACATTCATGTTATAACCGTCGTAAGAAGAAAATTTAGTGTAAATAAGTGATTTTTTGACATAATTCGTCTCATTGTTATTTGTGTTTTGTTATGTTATATAGTGCAATATGTACAAATTGATGTATGTACATAAAATCTGTATTCACATGAATTATGTATTTTAACGTTTTGGGAAAATTCAGACTTCTGTTTTCAGTGATTTTGTCTGTCTCCATTCCAAAGATATGAAATGTTTTAAGATAAAAACAAACATTGAGGAATATGTTAGTAGGTGATCATGTGTTGTGCCAAGAACAAAAATACCTGTGTTTCTGCCAACATGCTCTAAAATATTACGGTCGGTAGGTAGGAAAAAGATTTAATTTTTTTCGATATTTTTATCTAGTTTGTACACATTCTGACTTTAAAAGTGCTTGTTCAAATATGGTAAAACAAATTTAAGATAGGCACACAAAATTAGGGTCGGTAGGGTCAGCAGAAACACATGTAATTTTGTTTTACCTTAGTTGGTGATGTTTGTTTTATCTCTGGTATTTTGGGGAATAAACTTTTACAAATGATACCATTCACTTTTGTCCATTTAAAAAAATGGCTTTAATTATATGTCTTAGTCTTCTTGAAATGGTATACCAAATTCTTCTGACAGGCTGTAATTAATTGTTTGTTGTTTCTGCTGTAGTCATATTTTAATTAATCTTCAAATGTTTTCAATTATATTAAGGTCTTGTGATTGGGAGGGCCAATCAAGACAATCAACATCATTGTTATCTTTGTCTGTACGGACTGGGGCACTGGGGCGTTGTCATCTTGGAAAATCCACTCCACTGATTATTTTCGAATTATGTACTTGACTGAGTTAATAATATTTCCTTCTACATCTGTGATAGAACAAACACCCTTTTTACCGATACACCCCAAAACATCACAGACACACGGGTGCAGCCATTATGACTTCCATACAGTACAAAGCATTGCATGTTCCACCTTTTCTAAGATTTTCTCCAAACTACACACACATGATTATTTCCATACCACTGCCTGCATTTCATCAGAAAATATTATTTGATCCCATTGTTCTTGCATTCTTCAAAGTAGTCTGTGTCGGCACCATCACACATGATGTGTAAGCTTCTTCTACAATCATGTTTTACAAGCCTTATCAATGTATGCTCACCTTGCTTGCTCGTAGATCTGAGTTGACCTGTTCACGGCTTGTTTTCTATATTTTCCCATTGATCAAATCTTTTTAAAAAAATTAGACACTGCAGATAGAAAAAATCTAATTATTTTCCTGATTTGAGTTTTTTTTTTTTTATCCATCCTGGTGTAGGTGTAATAACTTGTCGTGGGTGGTCAGGGTTCATCTCCTTTGTTTTTATAGCCATGTTGGAAACTTCCGTTTTTAAGTGTTTACGTTTTATGTACGCACACGGAAATTACATTATATTTTGGAAGTTATCGTGTCTAATTAATGAACATTAGGGAATACCAAAGGGCCATTAAAAAATGAACAATCCAGAGAAACGGTAACATAGGGGACCGACCATTTAACTTGCAAAGCGGGGGGGGGTTACGTTTTTTTTTTTTTCGCACAACACAAGAGTTAGAAAAGAATTTATTTGTCGCGCAGAGCACGAAATTTTTTTCTCCAGAATTTAACATTAGGTTATATGACAAAAACTCTGAATCAAATTATTTTTTTTTTCCTCCACCAAAATCAGAACATTCTTATCTGATGTGTGACGTTGACAGAGTTATAAGCAACAGAAGTACATTCTTATCTGATGTGTGACGTTGACAGAGTTATAAGCAACAGAAGTACATTCTTATCTGCTGTGTGACGTTGCGTACATAAAACGTGAAATACTTGTCACATATGTGTAGGTTTCAGGAACTCTTACCCTTCCGGAGCACCTGAATTCACCCCCGGTTTTTAGTGGGGCTCGTGTTACTTAATCTCGAGTTTTATGTGTATGTTTTGTAGATCTTTGTTTTTCCTTTTGTACTTTTTCTTTTGGCAATTGTTTTGTCTGATCTTCTTCGATATACAGATTCTGATTACCCCTTTGGAATCTTCAAACTCTTCTTTCAACTTAAAGGGGAATTTGCGGTAGTGCCTACTGACAAAATTTGTAGGCGGAGTTTATCATGAAAAATCCCCGTTGATATGAACAGCATATTTATGAAACTATGTCACATGACCAATGTGACCTAAAGGTCACATACCTCAGAAATTTGAATTTTCGAAGTGAATTTTGTAGATTTTAGACTGACGAAGAATATTTTTTTTAATAAGACTGAAAGTTTCGCAGGGAGGAACACTATTAATCATGCCTGTCAAATATTTTGCTCCAAAGGTAACTGTGAAACTTTGTATCATTGATCTTTCCTCCTCGAGATAACCATGGTCAAGAAAATGAACAATCTGAATGTTTGCTCCGCACACAGCTATTTATACCCACGGTCCCAGTTTAAACAAGATTGATATTTGTTGGGGGACGACAAAAGCAAGATCTGAATAAACAAATTCTGAATTGTCCAGACACCCTAAGGGTGTGACTATATACATTTATTGAATATTTTAAGGAGTTAATTGTATATTTTAATGTAGTTGTTTAATATTCCTCGTTTGTGATTGGACAATACTGTAATTTTCACGATATCAATTCCACGGTTGAAATAGCATGAGATATTTTTAGAATTTCAGCTGATTACCACTGAAGTAATTTTGTCAATAATGTGGCAATGCACATCTATACACATGATTACATTAGAATGGAGATAACTGTATTGTATTTGAAAATTTCACGGCATCAATTGTCGATTTAATGGTCACAAATATCCGTTTACTGGCTCCATACAAGCGTGGCCAGTAAACTCAATTTGCGACCATCAAATCTCCAATTGATGCCATGAAATTTTCAAATACAATATAGTTATCTCCCAAGTAACATTTTGTTATATAATTAATTGTATATTAACATTTTGACCATTTTTGTATATACAAGGTATATTTGAATATAAGAAATATCAATAATGTATAAAGAGATTTATTTCTGCTCTATATATTAACATCCTTTTCTTCTATGAGCTGATATTCAGTCTGGAAATATGAATCAAGAGTATTAAAATGTATTACCTTGTCTATTTTACTACATAATTTACATCTCATAGATCTGTTGAATAGTTCTCCATTCATGCTTTCTACATCAGAGTGAATGATCGTTGTTTAACACTAATTCAGCAATTTTTCAGCTAAATCATGGCGAGAACAAGTTAATTTTTAATGAGATGATGATGAAGTCTGCTTTGTACTAGACCAACACGTTGAGTTGGATTTTTATAATGCTAGTTCACTGAAACAACATTCCGCGGCTAGACATGTCGCCCCACTCAGACGCATTATTCTGATTCCGAGCCAACCCGTCTTTGCTCTGTCTCCTTAATGCTGCATGCTTAGCGGGGAAGCAACAAATACCAATTTTATAGTCTTTGGTTTGACACGATCGGGGGTCGAACCCATGATCTACCACACTCGAGGTGAGCACGCTAAGCATTACCCTACCGATGCGGTCTACGTCAGAAATCGTGTATGTTTTTGCAAAGTGACATGTTTATACAGTCTTATCTTCTTTTTCTCATGGTCTTCATCAAGTACACAAAGAGGGGTCGTCGTGGTTGTATGGTAGTTGGATTTGCAACTACCTGTGCAATCAGTGCCTATCACCACCGAAGTTGTTGAGTTCGAATCCCGCTCAGGCGAGGTGTACTCCATACAACATTATGTGATAAAGATTGTTAGTGACTTGCGACAGGTTGGCCACAGGTTTTCTCAGGGCACTCCAGTTTCCTCTACCAATGAAACTGACTGCCATGATAGCTGAAATATTCTTGAAAGTGGCATTAAGCACCATATTCTCTTCTAAGTACACATAGCAGCCATATGTTTTATTTCAGTGTAAATTTGAGAGTCAAAGTACAGCCAAACCTGTATTAAGAGGTAACCTTTGGGACAAAGCAAAAGTGATCCTTTAAGACAGGTGACCTTTTAAAAGACGTTCAATTCATATGAACTTTTCTATGACAGGACAAGAAAAATGTGACCTTTTAATACAGGTGACTGCTTAATAGAGGTGATCTCATGGGCAGGTTTGACTGTAAATGCATTTTGCGAGATATTTAAGACACAACACGTCTAGGGTTGCATGGGATTGGTATTACTAATGGCGGAGCAGTATTATGATATAGACATTGGGGAGTAAAAATATAGTTTCCTCACATTTCATTTTCAAACTGACAAGTGATTGTTGTACAAAGTTCTACAGTAGACAGAGTTCACTTAAACGTACAAAGTTCTACAGTAGACAGAGTTAACTTAAACGTACAAAGTTCTACAGTAGACAGAGTTAACTTAAACGTACAAAGTTCTACAGTAGACAGAGGTAAAAAGGTAAAATATATTTAGGTTTAAAAATTTCAACATCATACACAAGTGTTTAAAAATTTCTCGTTAAGTTAAAAATAAAACATAAAACTGCCATCTTTAACTGAAACTTCAATCCACCAATTATAGTTGCTGAGAACTTTCTCACCAAGGATAGCCCATGAAAGCCATTCAGCTTATTTCCAATGGGGTCCTTTATAAGTATCAGCTTAAAGTTCAAGTGGACATTAAAAGATCAACATGAGCGGGTAGAGGGATTACTTAATTTTAAAATAAGTACACTATCTATGAAAATTAATNGTACAAAGTTCTACAGTAGACAGAGTTAACTTAAAGGTACAAAGTTCTACAGTACACAATGATGATGTCTGACATAGCCAGTTATACAACTCACACATAACCCGTTATACAACTCACGTAACGAGTTATACAACTCACATAACCAGTTATACAACTCACATAACCAGTTATACAACTCACGTAGCGAGTTATACAACTCACATAACCAGTTATACAACTCACATAGCCAGTTATACAATTTACATAGCCAGTTATACAACTCACATAGCCAGTTATACAACTCACATAACCAGTTATACAACTCACGTAATGAGTTATACAACTCACATAACCAGTTATACAACTCACGTAACGAGTTATACAACTCACATAACCAGTTATGCAACTCACATAGCCAGTTATACAACTCACACATAACCCGTTATACAACTCACGTAACGAGCTATACAACTCACATAACCAGTTATACAACTCACATAACCAGTTATACAACTCACGTAATGAGTTATACAACTCACATAACCAGTTATACAACTCACATAGCCAGTTATACAACTCACACATAACCCGTTATACAACTCACGTAATGAGTTATACAACTCACATAACCAGTTATACAACTCACATAACCAGTTATACAACTCACGTAACGAGTTATACAACTCACATAACCAGTTATACAACTCACATAGCCAGTTATACAATTTACATAGCCAGTTATACAACTCACACATAACCCGTTATACAACTCACGCAACGAGTTATACAACTCATATAACCAGTTATACAACTCACATAGCCAGTTATACAACTCACATAGCCAGTTATACAACTCACACATAACCCGTTATACAACTCACGCAACGAGTTATACAACTCGCACATAACCAGTTATACAACTCACATAACCAGTTATACAATTCACGTAACCAGTTATACAATTCACACATAACCCATTATACGACTCACGTAATCAGTAATACAACTCACATAGACAGCTATATTACTCACATAACCATTTATATATGACTCACATAACCAGTTATATGACTCACATAACCAGCTATACAACTCACATAATCAGTTATACAACTCACATAACCAGTTATACGACTCACGTCAGCAATTATATGACTCACATAATCAGTTATATGACTCATGTAACCAGTTATACAACTCACATAACTAGTTATACGACTCACGTAATCAATTATACGACTCACATAACCAGGTATATGACTCACGTAACCAGTTATATGACTCACTTAACCAGTTATACGACTCACGTAACCAGTTATACAACTCGCCTAATTTGAAGTTATGCCAAGAGCATTCTTGTTAATTTATGTAATACAATTTTAGAACATCTTGATGTAATGGAGTGTTTTGATCTTTTCGGACACCTATGAGAGGTAAAATTCCTATAACATTGTACTAAATGCAAGACGCATATTCACCTTGGAGCTTCAATTCCAGCAAATATGTGCCTTTCTTGGATTAATTAACATTTAAGCCAGAAAACTTTTTTCACATGTGGTGGAAGAAGCCGGAGTACCAGGAGAGAACCACCGACCATGGGCAAGCAACTGATAAACTTTATCACTTGCAGCTGAGAGTCAAGTGCACCCTTTTTTGTAATTTACAAAGCCAGACGCGAACCCACGCCCTATTGGTGATAGGCTTGAATGAGTTAATGCCAGAAAACTTTTTTCACATGTGGTGGAAGAAGTCGGAGTACCAAGAGAGAACCACCGACCATGGGCAAGCAACTGATAAACTTTATCACTTGCAGCTGAGAGAATCCAATTACTTAACTCATTGAGCCATCCGGGCCCTCCTGTCAAATGGAGAAAGGAGTCTTCTACAAATAAACACCACAGGTTCTATGTGGTCAAAGTCCAATGAGTGATTGTTGTTTAGCCCCACTTTGCAATTTTTCAGCTATATCATGGCTAGACTAAGCTAATTTCCACTTTGTACTAGACCAACACGCTTAGTTGGATTTTTATTGTTAGTAGCTTACTGAAACAACAGTCCACAGATAGACATGTCACCCCACTTGGACACATTATCCTGATTCCAAGCCAACCAGTCTTTGCTCGTTCTCCTTAACGCTGCGTGCTTAGCAGAAAAGCAACAAATACCAATTTTATAGACTTTAGTTTGACCCGATCAGTTTATATGTAGCAATATTCCAGTATCACCTGCATATGGAGTATACATCTCTCAGTTGATATTCCAGAGCTAGGTGGGTCAAAATTATAATGAGCCATTAACATTTTATTCGGTTAATTATACAATGAAAAATTAACGTTAAAAGATAATACCAAAGGGGCAATCCAAAAAAAAGGACAAAAGAGAAACTGGCAACATAGGGTAGACAAGACGGAGAGAAACAGGCAACATAGGGTAGACAAGACGGAGAGAAACAGGCAACATAGGCTAGACAAGACAGAGAAAAACAGGCAACATAGCGTAGACAAGATGGAGAGAAACAGGTAACATAAGGTAGACAAGATGGAGAGAAACAGACAACATAGGGTAGACAAGACGGAGAGAAACAGGCAACATAGCGTAGACAAGATGGAGAGAAACAGGTAACAT
>MJUT01011797.1:42130-54001 GCA_002080005.1 Gigantidas platifrons
AGAGAAACAGGCAACATAGGGTAAACAAGACGGAGAGAAACAGACAACATAGGGTAGACAAGATGGAGAGAAACAGGCAACATAGGGGAGACAAAACAGAGAGAAACAGGCAAAATAGGGTAGACAAGACGGAGAGAAACAGGCAACATAGGGTAGACAAGATGGAGAGAAACAGGCAAAATAGGGTAGACAAGACGGAGAGAAACAGGCAACATAGGGTAGACAAGATGGAGAGGAACAGGCAAAATAGGGTAGACAAGACGGAGAGAAACAGACAACATAGGGTTGACAAGACGGAGAGAAACAGACAACATAGGGTAGACAAGACGGAGAGAAACAGGCAACATAGGGTAGACAAGACGGAGAGAAACAGGCAACATAGGCTAGACAAGACAGAGAGAAACAGACAACATAGGGTAGACAATATGGAGAGAAACAGGCAACATAGGGTAGACAAGACGGAGAGAAACAGACAACATAGGGTAGACAAGACAGAGAGAAACAGGCAACATAGGGTAGACAAGATGGAGAGAAACAGGCAACATAGGGTAGACAAGATGGAGAGAAACAGGCAACATAGGGTAGACAAGACGAAGAGAA
Organism: Gigantidas platifrons; assembly: GCA_002080005.1. Taxonomy (NCBI): domain Eukaryota; kingdom Metazoa; phylum Mollusca; class Bivalvia; order Mytilida; family Modiolidae; genus Gigantidas; species Gigantidas platifrons. Next base: position 42,731 of record MJUT01011797.1, read on the forward strand.
ACAGGCAACATAAGGTAGACAAGATGGAGAGAAACAGGCAACATAGGGTTGACAAGACAGAGAGAAACAAAGCAAAAATACAACACAATATGTGTTGGACACCACTAACCATAATAACAATCAATAACAAGCTTAAAATGAGACATGATTTTTCTGTTTTTTCGATGATATTTATGCAAATATTTATGCAAATTATATCCATTTTAACAATTAATAATATCGAATTTGTTTATGAACCCTCAAAGTAAACTTAAAACAACATCTCTACTATGGATGTTTCGAAAACCTGTCCACCTTATAGACTTGACCGATGTATGGTCGAATTCGTGAAAGAGTGTTTTCGTTTAACACAAGGTAAGAAATTTATCAGCTATAAATTATCATGGCGAAAATTAATTGGATGATATGATGATGATATTCGCTTTGTGTTAATTCAATACCATATCCTGGATTTTATAGAGTTAGTTCACTTAAACGACAGTATTTCGGTAAATATGTTACTCCACTCCGACACATTACACTGATTCCGAGACAACTAGTCTTTGATCTTCCTCCTTTTTGCTGCGTCTTTTGCGGAGTATAAACAGCAAATCCCAATTTCATAGTATTTGGTTTGACACGACCGAGGTTTGAACCAACGATATACCGCTCTCGATGTATGTATGACCGAGGTTTGAACCAATGATATACCGCACTCGATGTATGTATGACCGAGGTTTGAACCAACGATATACCGCACTCGATGTATGTATGACCGAGGTTTGAACCAACGATATATCGCACTCGATGTATGTATGACCGAGGTTTGAACCAACGATATACCGCACTCGATGTATGTATGACCGAGGTTTGAACCAACGATATACCGCACAAGATGTATGTATGACCGAGGTTTGAACCAACGATATACAGCACTCTATGTATGTATGACCGAGGTTTGAACCAACGATATACCGCACTCGATGTATGTATGACCGAGGTTTGACCTACGATATACCGCACTCGATGTATGTATGACAGAGGTTTGAACCAACGATATACCGCACTCGATGTATGTATGACCGAGGTTTGAACCAACGATATACCGCACTCGATGTATGTATGACCGAGGTTTGAACCAACGATATACCGCACTCGATGTATGTATGACCAAGGGATCATATGGTATACAATATACCGTCCGATAGAAAAGGCTTCCATGCCCGATAGAAATGTCAAACCATATCTGATAGAAATGTCTCCCATGTCCGATAGAAATGTTTCAGCATGGTTAACAATTTTTCTACCACAAGAATGGAAGGGTGCTGGTAAGCATCATTTCTATGCACTAGTGTGACTTCGCTAGATGCCAGTCAGATTCAAACCAATTATGGTAACTAAACTTACATAGGGTACACATGAAATCGACAGCTAACCAACTTCCGTTTGCTGAACAGGAAGTTACAATATTTGCTGGATAATAACCATTCCCACACTGTAACGTGGCAGTAGATCCCTCTGTGTAGCCATCTGCTATCCACACAGCATTACTAATGTTGTATGGAAATCCACATGAAACAGCTTACAAACAAACAGAAACAGCAAGTTAGTCAGTGTGAACATGTATAAAAGTATGTCATCATTCAAATAAAACAGTGGTGGCTCAATGAGTTAGGAAGTTGGATTACCTAACAATTAATGCAAGCCTATAACCAATATGGCGTGGGTTCGCACATGGCTTTGTAAATTACAAAAAGCCTGCACTCGACTCGCAGCCGCAAGTGATAAAGTTTACCAGTTGCTTGCCCATGGTCGGTGGTTCTCCCCGGCATCTTCCACCACTAAAACTGGTCGCCATGATATATACCTGAAATATTGCTGAAAGTGGCGTTAAACACCAAAACTCATCAATCAATCAAATAAAACATACATTATTGAATTTCCCAACCGGATAGCCAAAATAATAGGGCTAGAATTAATGAAATTAATAGTACTCATTTTCCCAACAACTAACAACTAACATTCAACTATGAAACATATACATTACGTAGACTCATTACTTATCAAAACCAGAATATTATGTATGACGTCAGTGTTATTCCAATGAAACTGCGTTCATAACAATAGTTGTAATATTTTACTCATATATGAGTTGTTCGATCATTCATGACATTTTTGCTATATTCCTTCTTTAAGATTAGGACTCAGTTATTTATCAGTGGTCATTACGAAAAGAAAGTTTAAACCGTGATGGTCAATAATTCTACCAATATCAACAAAACAAAGAAAGTTTAAACCGTGATGGTCAATAATTCCACCAATACCAACAAAACAAAGAAAGTTTAAACCGTGATGGTCAATAAATCTACCAATATCAACAAAACAAAGAAAGTTTAAACCGTGATGGTCAATAATTCTACCAATATCAACAAAACAAAGAAAGTTTAAACCGTGATGGTCAATAATTCTACCAATATCAACAAAACAAAGAAAGTTTAAACCGTGATGGTCAATAATTCTACCAATATCAACAAAACAAAGAAAGTTTAAACCGTGATGGTCAATAATTCTACCAATATCAACAAAACAAAGAAAGTTTAAACCGTGATGGTCAATAATTCTACCAATATCAACAAAACAAAGAAAGTTTAAACCGTGATGGTCAATAATTCTACCAATATCAACAAAACGAGCAATCACATCTTACCTCAAATCATTGAACATAAACAAAAACCACGATATGACATTAAATATCTGGATCATGGCTAGGGACAGGCACAACAATGTGGCAGGATTAAACCACGATATGACATTGAATATCTGGATCATGGCTAGGGACAGGCACAACAATGTGGCAGGATTAAACCACGATATGATATTGAATATCTGGATCATGGCTAGGGACAGGCACAGCAATGTGGCAGGATTAAACCCCGATATGACATTGAATATCTGGATCATGGCTAGGGACAGGCACAACAATGTGGCAGGATTAAACCACGATATGACATTGAATATCTGGACCATGTCTAGGGACAGGCACAACAATGTGGCAGGATTAAACCACGATATGACATTGAATATCCGGGTCATGGCTAGGGACAGGCACAACAATGTGGCAGGATTAAACCACGATATGACATTGAATATCTGGATCATGGCTAGGGACAGGCACAACAATGTGGCAGGATTAAACCACGATATGACATTGAATATCTGGGTCATGGCTAGGGACAGGCACAACAATGTGGCAGGATTAAACCACGATATGATATTGAATATCTGGATCATGGCTAGGGACAAGCACAACAATGTGGCAGGATTAAACCACGATATGACATTGAATATCCGGGTCATGGCTAGGGACAGGCACAGCAATGTGGCAGGATTAAACCACGATATGACATTGAATATCTGGATCATGGCTAGGGACAGGCACAACAATGTGGCAGGATTAAACCACGATATGCCATTGAATATCTGGATCATGGCTAGGGACAGGCACAACAATGTGGCAGGATTAAACCACGATATGACATTGAATATCCGGGTCATGGCTAGGGACAGGCATAACAATGTGGCAGGATTAAACCACGATATGACATTGAATATCTGGGTCATGACTAGGGACAGGCACACCAATGTTGCAGGGTTAAACCACGATATGCAATTGAATATCTGGGTCATGGCAAGGGACAGGCACAACAATGTGGCAGGGTTAAACCACGATATGACATTGAATATCTGGGTCATGGCTAGGGACAGGCACAACAATGTGGCAGGGTTACACCACGATATGACATTGAATATCTGGGTCATGGCTAGGGACAGGCACAACAATGTGGCAGGATTAAACCATGATATGACATTGAATATCCGCTTCATGACTAGGGACAGGCACACAAATGTGGCAGGGTTTTACTGACAAGACTTTTACCGAACTTGCCTTGTAAGCAACAGGAACTGCTTAACTTTTGCAAGCACATGGGTTCACCCACATTTTGGTTGGTTACGTGTTGCTATTTTTTTTTATTTTCTGTTTTGTGTTGCCAGACCGTGTGTGAAGCCTCCAACGACGGCGGTCCTATGGTGTTGTTTAAGGATTGGTCCTACCACTGGACGCCTAGCTCGGAGTTCAGATTCACGTAGTCTTCTGCGAACAGTACCCGAAATTCGGACGTTTGGTAGACGAAGTGTTCTGCGGGCAGTGTCCTCAGCCATTATCATATGGTTCCGGAGGTGAATAAGGCTTAAATGTCTGTCTTGGCGTTGTGACGTCACACGCGGCCTGCCGCTACGGGGTCTGCAGGGGCAGATTCAGGATTCCAAGTTAGGGGGGCGCACTTAAAAAAATCATGCCAAGCGGAGGGAGGCGTGAAAATTTTGGGTGTATTTCGTGTGAAAAATCACTATTTTACGCAAAAAAAACCATATTTTTTCCAATTTTCTAGTGTGAATATATTCGAAGACGACCGCATCACAACCATCCGTCCCTGGTCTGTCATTCGTCCTACCTGTTTGTCGAAGACGTATCATTAGCCTTAAAATGGTTACTCTGAATACATTAAAGTGGTCTTCAACGGCCTGGTGTGTCATTCCAGCCTGAACCATACCCACCACTCGCTCACAGTCATTTTAACAGAGCCGTGGCATGACGTACTTGTGAAAATTCAAATTTTCATAATGGCAAATTGTTTACTTTTGTTGAAAGCACAATTGATGATCACGGGTGATTTAAATGCCTAATTCGATCATCGCAAACTTGATTATGAGACGGAAAATTTACTTTCCGGAATTTGTCCGTTACGGAACAGGATGTTATTTTTTGTTTTGTGAGGATAAACGCGTTTCATGCAAACATTGACGTAAATAATAATAAACAATTGTTATGGTTTTAACATAAAAATTTATTAAAAAAAAATCTTTGTATCGTTTCCTTGGTAAAAATGTAAAATATTCGTGAATGACTTATCATTTATATTGAACCTATAAATGTATCTACACATGACCAGTCGAGGTCAATGTTTCTATACCCACTCCGAAGTAATACTTTGTCTGTTGATGATCAATGCTGGTAAAATACCCAGCACTGACCATATCACGTACATGTACTTGTATTAACAATATATTTACCTGTCATTGTAATGTTAGTGATCACCTCAAACTTGTCGGAAGAGTTAGCAGAAATTTCTCCAAGCTCTTTGTCCCCTGTCACATAATAGTCATATATACATTCATAATTTATTCCACAAACTTTCACTATTGCTGGATCCGTAATATGTTCTGGGATTATAACTGCTGGGTTGAAATTTTGATTTTGATAGGAACTGAATGGTCGTCCATTTGGATATGTAAATAATGATTCGCTTTCTGAAATAGCCCCTATAATAGAATTATATATTTATTACTGATGAATGCTTTTCCAGAAACGCATCGTGAACACTAAATTAGATATCTCCGTTTGTTTTTATTCCATTTTTCTTATTGTATATTAATATAGATAGTATTTGAGTTGACACTAACAGCTTGTGTCACTGTCAAATATATGTGCTTTAATTTGTTGTTCAAGGTAAAGTAATAATTTCTCATCACTGTCATGGCAACCACCAGTTATAATTGTAATGATATTGTTATGGTGTTGATGTGTACATGATGAATATCCTGAGGTGTATTACATAGTGCTGGCTAACTAAACCAACAGTCAACTGCTGGCATGTCTCTCCACTAGTGCTAGCTAACTAAACCAACAGTCAACTACTAGCATGTCTCTCCAATAGTGCCAGCTAGCAAACTAAACCAACAGTCAACTACTGGCATGTCTCTCCAATAGTGCTAACTAGCTAACTAAACCAACAGTCAACTGCTGGCATGTCTCTCCAATAGTGCTAGCTAGCTAACTAAGCCAACAGTCAACTGCTGGCATGTCTCTCCAATACTGGTAACTAGCTAACTAAACCAACAGTCAACTGCTGGCATGTCTCTCCAATAGTGGTAGCTAGCTAACTAAACCAACAGTCAACTGCTGGCATGTCTCTCCAATAGTGCTAGCTAGCTAACTAAACCAACAGTCAACTGCTGGCATGTCTCGCCATAAGTGCTAGCTAGCTAACTAAACCAACAGTCAACTGCTGGCATGTCTCTCCACTAATGCTAGCTAACTAACCCAACAGTCAACTGCTGGCATGTCTCTCCACTAGTGCTAGCTAACTAACCCAACAGTCAGCTGCTGGCATGTCTCTCCACTAGTGCTAGCTAACTAAGCCAACAGTCAACTGCTGCCATGTCTCTCCATTAGTGCTAGCTAGCTAACTAAGCCAACAGTCAACTGCTGGCATGTCTCTCCATTAGTCCTAGCTAGCTAACTAAACCAACAGTCAACTGCTGGCATGTCTCTCCATTAGTGCTAGCTAGCTAGTTAACCCAACAGTCAACTGCTGGCATGTCTCTCCAATAGTGCTAGCTAGCTAGCTAACTAAACCAACAATCAACTGCTGGCATGTCTCTCCGTTAGTGCTAGCCAGCTAACTAAACCCACAGTCAACTGCTGGCATGTCTCTCCATTAGTGCTAGCTAACAAACCCAACAGTCAACTGCTGGCATGTCTCTCCATTAGTGCTAGCCAGCTAACTAAACCAACAGTCAACTGCTGGCATGTCTCTCCATTAGTGCTAGCTAGCTAACTAAACCAATAGTCAACTGCTGGCATGTCTCTCCAATAGTGGCAGCTAGCTAACTAAACCAACAGTCAACTGCTGGCATGTCTCACCAATAGTGCTAGCTAGCTAACTAAACCAACAGTCAACTGCTGGCATGTCTCTCCAATAATGCTAGCTAGCTAGCTAACTAAACCAACAGTCAACTGCTGGCATCTCTCTCCATTAGGGCTAGTTAACTAACCAAACAATCAACTGCTGGTATGTCTCTCCATTAGTGCGTGCTAGCTAACTAAACCAACAGTCAACTGCTGGCATGTCTCTCCATTAGTGCTAGCTAGCTAACTAAACCAACAGTCAACTGCTGGAATGTCTCTCCAATAGTGGTAGCTAGCTAGCTAACTAAACCAACAGTCAACTGCTGGCATGTCTCTCCANTCGCTCACAGTCATTTTAACAGAGCCGTGGCATGACGTACTTGTGAAAATTCAAATTTTCATAATGGCAAATTGTTTACTTTTGTTGAAAGCACAATTGATGATCACGGGTGATTTAAATGCCTAATTCGATCATCGCAAACTTGATTATGAGACGGAAAATTTACTTTCCGGAATTTGTCCGTTACGGAACAGGATGTTATTTTTTGTTTTGTGAGGATAAACGCGTTTCATGCAAACATTGACGTAAATAATAATAAACAATTGTTATGGTTTTAACATCAAAATTTATTTAAAAAAAATCTTTGTATCGTTTCCTTGGTAAAAATGTAAAATATTCGTGAATGACTTATCATTTATATTGAACCTATAAATGTATCTACACATGACCAGTCGAGGTCAATGTTTCTATACCCACTCCGAAGTAATACTTTGTCTGTTGATGATCAATGCTGGTAAAATACCCAGCACTGACCATATCACGTACATGTACTTGTATTAACAATATATTTACCTGTCATTGTAATGTTAGTGATCACCTCAAACTTGTCGGAAGAGTTAGCAGAAATTTCTCCAAGCTCTTTGTCCCCTGTCACATAATAGTCATATATACATTCATAATTTATTCCACAAACTTTCACTATTGCTGGATCCGTAATATGTTCTGGGATTATAACTGCTGGGTTGAAATTTTGATTTTGATAGGAACTGAATGGTCGTCCATTTGGATATGTAAATAATGATTCGCTTTCTGAAATAGCCCCTATAATAGAATTATATATTTATTACTGATGTCTGTGTGTGATGAATGCTTTTCCAGAAACGCATCGTGAACACTAAATTAGATATCTCCGTTTGTTTTTATTCCATTTTTCTTATTGTATATTAATATAGATAGTATTTGAGTTGACACTAACAGCTTGTGTCACTGTCAAATATATGTGCTTTAATTTGTTGTTCAAGGTAAAGTAATAATTTCTCATCACTGTCATGGCAACCACCAGTTATAATTGTAATGATATTGTCAGNATAGTCCTTTTGCTCGTTTGTTTTGTTGTGCCCTTGTCAGGATAGTCCTTTTGTTCGTTTGTTTTGTTGTGCCCTTGTCAGAATAGTCCTTTTGCTCGCTTGTCTTGTGCCCTTGTCAGGATTATCCTTTTGCTCGTTTGTCTTGTGCCCTTGTCAGGATAGTCATTTTGCTCGTTTGTTTTGTTGTGCCCTTGTCAGGATGGTCCTTTTGCTCGTTTGTCTTGTGCCCTTGTCAGGATTGTCCTTTTTACTCGCTTGTCTTGTGCCCTTGTCAGGATTGTCCTTTTGGTCGCTTGTCTTGTGCCCTTGTCAGGATTGTCCTTTTGCTCGTTTGTCTTGTGCCCTTGTCAGGATAGTCCTTTTGTTCGTTTGTTTTGATGTGCCCTTGTCAGGATAGTCCTTTTGCTCGTTTGTTTTGTGCCCTTGTCAGGATAGTCCTTTTATTCGCTTGTTTTGTGCCCTTGTCAGGATAGTCCTTTTGCTCGTTTGTCTTGTGCCCTTGTTAGGATAGTCCTTTTGCTCGTTTGTTTTGTTGTGCCCTTGTCAGGATAGTCCTTTTGCTCGTTTGTTTTGTGCCCTTGTCAGGGTAGTCCTTTTGCCGGTTTGTTTTGTTGTGCCCTTGTCAGGATTGTCCTTTTGCTCCTTTGTCTTGTGCCCTTGTCAGGATAGTCCTTTTGCCGGTCTGTTTTGTTGTGCCCTTGTCAGGATAGTCCTTTTGCTCGTTTGTCTTGTGCCCTTGTCAGGATAGTCCTTTTGCTCGTTTGTTTTGTGCCCTTGTCAGGGTAGTCCTTTTGCCGGTTTGTTTTGTTGTGCCCTTGTCAGGATTGTCCTTTTGCTCCTTTGTCTTGTGCCCTTGTCAGGATAGTCCTTTTGCCTGTCTGTTTTGTTGTGCCCTTGTCAGGATAGTCCTTTTTCTCGTTTGTTTATGTACGAAAAGTCATTTTCTCGTTTATTTATGTCCGTAAAGTCTTCATTGTCATTGGTTTATCTCCGAATATTCCTGTTGCCCGTTTGCTAATGTTGGGATAATCATTTTGCTCATTTGTATCGATATTTTGTGTCTTTTTGTCCGTTTGCATTGATTTTTTTTTGTGTCTGAAAAGTTCTTTTTTTAAGTTTGCAAATTTCCTTTTGATTTTGTGTACTATGCAATCGTCTTTGAATATTGATCAAAGTTTAGAAATAAAACGAAATAACACACAATTGGAATATACTTACATGATAATCCAAATCGGTTGTGAATATCAATCATGGAAGCATTAGAATTTATAAGTTCCCCACTTCTTGATACAAGATCGTTATGTGATAAACCATCGTGGTTACCAAATAAACCCACAAATTCTAAAAAATATAGAAATATGTTCAGTATGGTTACCAAATAAACCCACAAATTCTCATAAAAATATCTTTATTTACAGTGATTATCAAATATTCAGTTGTGATCATTATTTGCAGTGATTATCATGTTATTCAGTTGTGATCTTTATTTACAGTGATTATCATGTTATTCAGTTGTGATCTTTATTTACAGTGATTATCATGTTATTCTGCTGTGATCATTATTTACAGTGATTATCATGTTATTCTGCTGTGATCATTATTTACAGTGATTATCAAGTTATGCAGTTGTGATCATTATTTAGAGTGATTATCATGTTATTCTGCTGTGAGCATTATTTACAGTGATTATCATGTTATTCTGCTGTGATCATTATTTACAGTGATTATCATGTTATTCTGTTGTGATCATTATTTACAGTGATTATCTTGTTATTCAGTTGTGATCTTTATTTACAGTGATTATCATGTTATTCAGCTGTGTTCTTTATTTACAGTGATTATCATGTTATTCAGCTGTGTTCTTTATTTACAGTGATTATCATGTTATTCAGGTGTGATCTTTATTTACAGTGATTATCATGTTATTCTGCTGTGTTCTTTATTTACAGTGATTATCATCATATTGAGTTGTGATCATTATTTACAGTTATTATCAAGTTATTCAGTTGTGATCTTTATTTACAGTGATTATCATGTTATTCAGCTGTGTTCTTTATTTACAGTGATTATCATGTTATTCTGTTGTGATAATTATTTACAGTGATTATCATGTTATTCAGTTGTGTTCTTTATTTACAGTGATTATCATGTTATTCAGCTGTGTTCTTTATTTACAGTGATTATCATGTTATTCAGCTGTGTTCTTTATTTACAGTGATTATCATGTTATTCAGGTGTGTTCTTTATTTACAGTGATTATCATGTTATTCAGCTGTGTTCTTTATTTACAGTGATTATCATGTTATTCTGTTGTGATAATTATTTACAGTGATTATCATGTTATTCAGTTGTGGCTCAAAGAGTTAGGTAGTTGTAGGGCCCGGGTGGCTCAAAGAGTTAGGTAGTTGTTGGGCCTGGTGGCTCAAAGAGTTAGATAGTTGGATTACCTAACAACTCATACAAGCCTATCACCAATATGGCGTGGGTTCGCTCCCGGCTTTGTAAATTGCAAGTGATAAAGTTTACCAGTTGCTTTCCCATGGTCGGTGGTTCTCTCGGGGTACTCCGGCTTCTTTTACCGCTAAAACTGGTATCCATGATATAGCTGAAATATTGTAGAACACAATCAATCAATCAATCAATGAACGGATAAATATAGCGATGCTAGTCACTTATAACATGGACAAATGTTTATCTAACTACCATACAATCGTGGCTATAACAGTCAGCATTGATTAAGCAATTCACAATATTTACCTGATTCACTAGGAGATATCATTATCAACAAATTTAGGATTGTTAGTACTGCATATGCCTTTACAGAGAGATGTGGTCTTTCAAATGTCACTGTAACTGACGGCTGGTCCCCAGATGTACTTTCAATAACTGCTCCTTTTAAAATATAGTTATTCACAATTGTTCATAAATGCTGTATTGTGTTGTAAGTAGACATTTATAGCAACCGTATATGGCAATACAATTGCTCTTGTAATTTCAATTCCCACCCATGGAAATATATACTAGGTGTGTACTCTATACAACATTATATGATACTTTATATTAAGGTTGTAAAGTGATCAGTAATGTATATGGGTGTTAGGGTTGTAAAGTGATCAGTCATGTATATGGGTGTTAGGTTTGTAAAGTGATCAGTCATGTATATGGGTGTTAGG
>MJUT01011799.1:1742-17622 GCA_002080005.1 Gigantidas platifrons
ACCAATGACCATGCACGCATGGATATGTACCGTTACGGAATATTTGTGTCACCAATGACCATGCACGCATGGATATGTACCGTTACGGAATATTTGTGTCACCAATGACCATGCACGCATGGATATGTACCGTTACGGAATATTCGTGTCACCAATGACCATGCACGCATGAATATGTACCGTTACTGAATATTTGTGTCACCAATGACCATGCACGCATGGATATGTATCGTTTGTCGTAATCACAATACAGCCATTTTCTCATTCAGGACTTGTCACTGGGTTTGTTACAAGAGAAACAGGATAGGTGTCACTAGTGGAGCAGGAACTGTTTACCCTTCCGGAGCACCTGTTTTCATCCCCGCTTTCTGTGTGTGGTTCGCGTTATTCATGTGGTCATATTACATGTTATAATTCCTTGTTGAGATATCCTCTAAGATTTCCTCGTAAAACGATGTTCTGTTAACTTTACTCCCATTTGTTTTGTACTTGGTTTATGTTTTATCTGTTATTTATATTTATTTTCGTCTACAGGTGTCTAACACGATTTCAAAATCACATGATGTTCCTGTCGTTTAACAGTAACACAGCGAGTGACACTAATGGAGGAGGAAATACTTGCGTTCACCCCCTTCCCTCTATGTTGTGGGGTTCTTTAGTTTTCTGTGCAGTGTTTTGTAAATCATAGATCTTGCTTTGCCCTTTTTCTTTTGGCCATTCTATTGTCTGACCGTCTTCCATTTACGGTTTTCTGATTACCCCTTTTGGTGTCTTATTTTTTTTTTACCCAAAAAACAAACAAATAACTAAAGTATATACATTTATATTGGAAATACTGAATTGAATATGAAAATGTTTAAGACAAACATTAGAACTGAGAGAGGGAGACTCATCACAGTCATAATTGCAGTTCATGTTATTGTATTTTTTTATGTAGCCATGTATGCTTTATTTGTCTTGTCTGTCTGTACATGTATATTATGTATATTATGTAAATTGTAATGCTAAAACCCAAATGGGTTACTTGTGTGCATTAATAAAATAAGATTAAGAAATGATTCATGGAAGCCAGAGTTTGTATACAGTTTTAACATGGGTAACATTATTTTCGTACAAATTTTATCCCGAGCGTTAACGAGGGATAAAATGCAACGAAAATAATGTTACCCATGTTAAAACGTGAGTAGGAAAAATCTAACTTATTTTTTGAAGTGGAAGTCGGTAATGGAAATGCATTTCATAACAAAATTCGCTGACCTTCATGGTTTACAGTTTACAGTTGTTTTTCTTTTATGTATAAATAGACTGTGATGCTATGAAGTTACTGATATTTTCCAATTTAATGGCATTTTGAATTTAGCAACTTAAACAAGTAAAATGCTCACAAAATCTAAAAATATATCAATAACCATGACTTTCAATGTCATCAGCGTTCCTTGTAAACGACTTCCGGAAGATGTTAAATTTCAAAAGTCAAAGTCCATTGATGGTTGTCTTAAGTATTTATTCCGGAAAAATATAGGTAAAAACAATACGGGCATTTTTATGTTTGTTATGCACCACAGTGCTATATGAATACATAAATTCACCAGGGAATTATGTTTGTAATTTGTTCGTCAATACGCATGAGCGAATTAAAATATATCGTGAGTTTTATCACTGTATTATTTATATAGCCAATGAAGGACGTCATGTTAGAATATAAGACAAACCTTATAGAGACAAATTATTTTGCTTAAATTATTATTTGTGCAAATGTTGTAATTGTATGCATGGATGTTAATTGCCCTATTATTTACTAATCACCTCCGTGGTGCAATGATTAGTGTACTCGCTTCCTGGAATGTGATAGACTATAAAATTAGTATGTGTTGCTACTCCGCTGTGCACGAAGTACGGAGTAAAAGCGAAGACCGGTTAGCTCGGAATCAGAAAAATGTGTTCGAATTGAGCGGTATGTGTACACAGCGTGTTGTTGTTTCAGTAAACTAGCACTGTAAAAGTTGGTTCAATACAAAATGGTCATCATCATCATCATCAGATCAAAATGCAACTTGTTCTTACCATGATATAGCTGAACCATTGCTCATTTGGCGTTAAACAACAATCACTTACTCACTCTATTATTAGCTTTGTTTCTTCAAATCGCAGATTACTCAAGCCTTTAAAAACAAACTAACTCGTACACAGTCTAGCCATTGTTGTCTTACCATTTTAAATTGTCTACATATACATGCCATTTAAACAAACACAAAGTACCATTTTTACGAGCAAAAAAGACGAGGATATTAAATTTTATTGTAATTTTAACATGTAAATACTCATTATGAGTTCAGAATTGAAGTTGAGATGTAAATTATGACAGATATGTTAAGCATGCTGCATTTACAAAATTGCATTCAATTAGCATTGGCCAACATGATAACACAAAATTTGTGAATATTTATATATAAAATTATCCCAAATTCAACTAAAACAATCACCAAAAAAACCGTTTTCCTATGTTAATAATACTGTCAAAATTTGGATTTTGGTACGGAAAACTTTATTTTTACATAAGAATGATTTCATTGTGTTGTAAATGTTATTACAGACGGAATTAATTATATATAAGGAGTAATATTCGAATATATGACAAAATATACGATTTGAAATACAATTATATAGTGAATAAGGATTACTTCCTTTTGAAATATTCACGGGACGTCTTAAAATGAGAACACATTTGATGTTGTTGACATCATATGACACACATTTAAATACCCTACTTATTATATCACAGGCTTTAAAAATAATCACAAGTTTACCGTGTGATAGATACCTATGTATAGCTAACTGACAATTTAAAAAGTTTGTAAGAGCAATAGGTGTAATGTTACACAATATGAAGTTTATCCATCACCTTGTATTTACAATGTATACACCGTGGAGATGGGTGGTGCTCTGTAATGTTGATTGACAACTTACAAGGAAGTTACTGAACTAAGTATTCACAGTAGTTAATTTGAAGGCGTCACTTTAGAAGATTCACGGTCGCCACCATGACTTGGTTGACCTTTACGGAATATCTGTGTCCCAAATGACTCCTAGGGGCCCGGGTGGCTCAATGAGTTAGGTCGTTGGATCTAACACCTCATACAAGCCTATCACCAATACGGCTTGGGTTCGCGTCCGGTTTTGTAAATTACAAAAAAANGTGCACTCGACTCGCAGCCGCAAGTGCTAAAGTTTACCAGTTGCTTGCCCAGGGTCGGTGTTCCCTCCGGGTACTCCGACTTCCTCGACCACTAAAACTGGTCGCCATGATATAGCTGAAATATTGCTGAAAGTGGCGTTAAACACCAAAATTCAAATTCAAATTCAATTCAAATGACTACTGATATGTTCCATTTGTTGTGATTACAATCCAGTCCTTTCCTCATACGGATTTCTTACAAGAGTATCACGACGGGTGCCACCAGTGAAGCCTGGCCTGCCTACCCTTCCGGAGCATCTTAGTTCGCCTCGGGTTTATTGTGGGATTCTTGTTACTCAATCTAGTGTTTTGCAGTTAAATAAAACGTAGACATCTAATTTAGTGCGCACGTCGACGTGACGTGTCTCTGGTATAACCTTCATCAGGTACGGTCATAATCAAAAGATTGGAAAGACATATAATTTTAAAAGTCTTTTGTAGCAAGTAAACCGAAAGGTCTAAGCAGGATTGGGGAATCGGCTAAGGTCACTTATGCCTGAGGGGGGAGATATATACTAAACAAAGTAAGGTGCCCGACACACTGATTACTGTAGATGATTGTTTGTACTTTTTGTCCTCTTACTTTTGATCATTGTATTGTCAGTCCCTGGATTGGCAGTTACAGCTTACCTCTTTGGTATCATTAAGCTTTTCTCACATCCCCGACCCAGTCTTATACGTACCCATCAGGAAATATAGTTTCTTTCTATTTAACTGACATATGAAGTTACCGTCTGTAGTAGTTTAATTTAGGGAACAATTAGAACAAGCAACATTTTTTACTATGAATGAGATATATATATTCTCCTACAATGTTGAACATCTAGTACATTGGATCCTTTTGCACTTGTACAATAATACCCCCAGCAATGCTATTGTAAATGTGGCCTCTAATATCAGTTACATACCTTTTTATGAACAGGATTAAGATGGTTTGGTTTATGGTGTTTAACGCCACTTTCAACAGTATTTCAATTATAATGTGGCGGTCAGTTTTATTGGTGGAGGAAATCGAAACACCCGGGGAAAACCACCGACCTACCGCAAGTCACTGACAAACTTTATCACATAATGTTGCAAAATACACCTCGCGTGGGTGGGATTCAAACTCACGCCGTTAGTGGTGATAGACACTGATTGCATAGGTTGTTGTAAAACTACCATACGATCACGACCACGACGGCCCCTACAGGATTAAGAAGTTGATCAATGTAGTAATAGAAAAATTAGGTAAACTCGTTCACAAACAAAACTGTTCTCGCTACTTTTTTATTTTATAAATTATAACATTATTATTGTACAAGTTAGATTTAGTGGGCTTCGTGTTACTCGATCTTTAGTTTTATGTGTATGTTTTGTAGATCGTTGTTTGTCCTTTTGTCCTTTTTCTTTTGGCCATTGTGTTGTCTGTTCTTCTTCGATATACGGATTCTGATTGCCCCTTTGGTATCTTCAAACTCTTCTTACATTACTATTGAAACAAATTATATATTGGATATATCGGGTTTCTTTTTCCGCATTCGTACTCAGGTGGAGGCCTTGGTTCTACGTACCTCAGCCTTAACCAGAGTACTATGCGGATAAAATAAACCCGTTATAAACCTAGGCTTTCACCTGAGTACTCATGTGGGAAAATAAATCCGTTATATCCAATACGGGCCTCTTCTTTTGTTTCAATAGTGCTGTATCTTATACAAATCCGAACGCCGTTGTATTGGAATCAAAATTAAATATTTCGGGATCAAAACAAATAGTATTCCGTCTAGCAATAAAAATATATATAACTAAGGGAGGGGCTGGTGGGTGGTTGTTTACACTATTATTTGTACGTAGTATATATAAGTAAGTGTTTACTGTAATACATTTTACAGTCTCTTATAAACATACTTAAAAATTCACTATCTGATTGTACATGTCAAATATATGGATAGTTTACCTTAAATTCGTCATATAAGTCACGGTTTAGTGATCACTGATTTTCATAGACAAATTCGTTTATTACAATACATAGGGTGTACCTGTTCGATTGCGCCAACGTCAGCGTTATCACAATAATATTAGTGATTTAAAATACAAAGAAAATACCTGACCAGATCAACAATAATATTGTTTTCCTTATAAAAGTGATATAAATAAGGATAGTGTATTATTTTGAAAGGCAATTGTTGGTTAATAAGTAGCATTCAGCAAAGATGTGGAATAGGACATATTCTTATAGTTTTGAGAGAGGAGAATCAACTTATTTTCATATATGGGACTATGTAGTTTTTGCTGGAACTTTGTTAGTGTCAGCCGGCATAGGACTTTTTTATGCAATACGAGACAGAAATAAAAATAGCCAGAAAGAATTTCTTCTTGCTGGTCGTAATTTATCCGTGTTTCCTGTGGCATTGTCTCTGCTCTCCAGCTTTATATCAGCCATTACGTTACTAGGGACTCCTGCTGAAGTCTACAAGTATAATACCATGTACTGGCTTATTTCTGTGGGATTCATCATCTCAGCTACCATGTCAGCCCATGTGTTTATTCCAGTCTTCTATAATTTAGGCATTACTAGTGTCTTCGAGGTAAGTTTCATATCCGTAGTGCTATTAACATATTTTGCACTGTATGAATAATTTTTTTTAAAGATGCTGTCCTTATTTCATTCTCTTTCCGAATACCTCTCTTTGAACTAAATACTATACGATTAGTTCCTATGACTTTATTGTGTCTGTGATTAAACACCAATCAATCAATCTATCTATCAGTGAAAGCTTTCTTCCTCTATCTAGTCACATCCTTCATTATGATTCATATTCTAAACAAAGCATATGGTCGTGAACCAGTTAATAGAAATATCTTTAAATTATGGTAAAGTTTACTACATACTATTTTAGCTATCTTTAAGAGGTTAGGTGTTGATTATATTCAGTGTTTATCCTGGGGTGTTTCGAGTCAAAACCCAAATGTAAATAAACATATAAACTTAAGTTGTTTATTCAATGCGGTTGTTCTATAAACCAACACTTTTAAAGGCATGATAACGGTTGATTCCCCAAACATCAACTTATCATGCCTTAAGTGTTGGTTTATAGAATGATACAAATAAATGTAAACTCTTTTTGTTTACACTTCCACCGTATTTAATCTTTATACTAATAAGACGAAAAACAAAAATGAATACCACACTGTCCATATATATTTGTATTTCCAAATTCAATAGAAAAATCGTAGAAAGGGACAAAATCGATGTCCCTAACACACATATATATTTGACCGTTCACTTGGTACAGGCACTTCAATAAAAAGTGGCAGCGTTAAACTAGATTTATGGGCCCAAACCTAGCCTCTTTGTGAATTGATGCATTCATGTAAGTGCTTTCCACAAGTGAGTAAAATGCCAACCCTCACATTCAACCAGGCGAACAGAGTTATGTCAAAGAAGGGATGCATGTTGGTATATTTTCTACTTTCATAAGATTATGACTTCGGTTCTTATATCTTACATAAACTTGAAAAGAGCCAATGAATGGTGTGAAACTGTAATTGCTTTTTCCCTCAAATAAATATGACTATATCTTAGTCCTAATCTCTGATATAATTATGTAATTAATATGTACTGTCCTTCACTACAAACAAAAATGAAAATAATACTAGACTTTATACATCATTCACAATAAAAGCAAATTAATGTCATTATTGACAAATGTCGGACAACTATATTGACACATATAAATAAATATACAAACTCAGACATACTATTAAGTAAATAACTAAAGGCTTTGTACATAATATCAATATTATATATTTAGTGTGTGTTATTACAAGTACAACATGTACTGCCTTTCTAAAGTAAACAAATTAATAAACGTTCAGATATGTAACAACAACAAGTCTCTGACGAAAAAAACAGTAATAAATTACTTATATTAATGATAGACTCTGTTTCTGATAAGTTATGCATTTTCTTATATTTTTCTATGTTTAAGAACGTAACGTTAATTTTAACCATGTACGTCTCCTTTTCCGTATATGTGAAAAATAAATTGTATTCGTCTTCTACACGTTCGTACTGCTGTCACAAGATATTGATGATTAACAATGCTTTTATTGGTTACATTTTATGTCATTTAACTTAATTGCTGACTACCGCAGTGACCACAACAGGGGCGGATCCAGGATTTCAAGTTAGGGGGCGCACTTAAAATAATCGCGCCTCCGCTCGGCGCGAACATTTTTGGGGTATTTCGTGTGAAAAATCACGATTTTACGCAAAAAAATCATATTTTTTCCAATTTTAGGGGGGGCGCGCGCCCTCCCTTGGATCCGCCCCTGCATAATCGTTTGGTATTTAGATTTACCTTTACCGGAGCCTTCAGTATTCTTCACCTACATGATTGGGTTATGAATTCTATTATCACCAGAGGCGATGTGTACATATAAAGTTTGATAAATTGTATATAATGTATTAAATATCAAATTATTAAAACAATCTACTCTGGGCTAAACTATATGCAAAATGCCGTCACAAAAGAATAGATAAAAAAAATCATCACACTATCATCATTTTTTCACGTGACCTCTCATTGATTGATATTACATGTTTCCATTCCTTTCTTTAATTTTCATACTTTACTTTAAAACTTCACTTTCCACATATACTTGTCTTAATTGTCGATGGACACAGACTGACAATGTCTTCTATACAGGGGGTCATGCTAACAAGGACATTTTAAACTTATGACCTACAGTTAACCTACTGATTATGTATACATTATATAATGTATTGTATATGATCTAACTGATTACTCGACTCGCTGCCGCAAGTGATAAAGTTTACCAGTTGCTTGTCTATGGTCGGTGGTTCTCTCCGGATACACCGGCTTCTTCCACCACTAAAACTGGTCGCCATGATACAGCTGCAATTGCTGAAAGTGACGTCAAAAGCCAAAAATCAATCAAAATCATCTAACTTATTATGTATACAATATACCTGTATAATTTATTGTCTTTCCACTCCAGTAAGATATAGGTCAATTATATACGATTGACGAAAGTCTGTCAAAATGTATTAAAAAACTCATCCAGGTAAAGAAATTGCATGGTTGCAATTAAATGTCATATGGACAAGAAGGTATACAAATGCAAAATATTAATGCAAATTATCAAGGCGGGACATTCTGCACAATGATCTCCATAGTATAGATAACTGTGAAAATTACACAAAATAGACACTGCTCTACTGAGTTGTATTTAAATTTCTGTAAAAAGTTGTTTGTCATCATTAAAAGTCACATGCATATATTCAACATGTCCCTAGCAATTGTGTATATGCTTGAAATCATTTTGTCGTGAACTGTAAGAGGAGTTGATTAGCAATCTTTTTTTAACGCCTATCCGCCATATTAGTATACTAAAGCATGTCTTGAATTATGTAGCTACGTGACTACTTGTAACCCAGCCTGTAAAGAAGGACAAATATATTAAATGAATACCGTTCTGGTTTCAAAGCATTATACAGTTAACAGTATGGTGATTTTAAAATTAAAATGAAAATATGAAAATAATTACAGAACATGTATATTTTTTGAAAAGGATAATAATGAATCTCATAGTATGATTATTTATGTGTACTTGCTTAAAAAAAACTCATCAATACAATCATTCAAGTACACTTATATGGTTTTCTTTGGGCGACTACCGCATCTGCCATGTAATGGTTTGCGTCATTGCTTCGAGTGCGGTAGATTATGTGTTCATGCAGCGTTCAGATCAAACCAAAGATTACAACATTGCAACTTGCTACTTCTCCGCTAAGCACGTGGTATTTAGGAGTCGAGTAAAAGAGTAAAGACTGGTTGGCTCGGAATCAGGATAATGTGTCCGAATGGAGCGACATGTCTACCCGCGGACTGTTGTTTCAGTGAGCTAGCACTATAAAATAATCCAGCTAAGCGTGTTGGTCTAGTACAAAGCGGACGTCATCATCATAGCATTGAAAAATTACTTGTTCTCGCCATTATTATAGCTGACAATTTGCTCACTTGGAGTTCAGCAACAATCACTAACTCACTAGTGGCGTGACAAATATACTTATGATCGAGTTCTGTTCTTGAAGGTACTTAATGGACCACACATCTTTATAGATTGACGTCATTTCTTATCTTTGTTCTTATTGGTGGGGCTACATTGGATTAACATTTCATTCAACCCTTCATACTGTTGTTAAGAACATATCTCTTCAAAATTTTAGAAGACGTTCTAGTTTCAGTATAATTTCACATATACTTTTTCTAATATGCACAAGAAGAGTTTGAAGATACAAAAAGGGCAATCAGAATCAGTATATCGAAGAAGAACAGATAACACAATGGCCAAAAGATAAAGTACAAAAGGACAAACAACGATCTACAAAACATACATATAAAATATGCATTGGTAGTGATAGAACAAATATATTGACAAATCAGCTAAGTTTCTCACTGGAACCGTCTGTCATGGTCCAAAGGCTTGAGTCTCCTGCCTGTTGAAACATCCAATGCTGCTGTCTTCTATCAACTCCTGACTTTTTACCTTTTTCAATTGTCATGTGTAACCTCTGACATTATCTCGAGCTTGTTGAATGTGGTCAGTATTTGATGGAAGTAGAAGGATTTGTATTGTGTGCTATTTAGTTGTATCATTTACCATTGTTTATAAGATATATTTCTGTCTTGTTCTATATAATGATGTTAACTTTTTGGGGTTTTATTTTACAGTATATACAAATGAGATTTGGTAAACTTGTACGGATCATATCCTGTATAGTCTATTTAGTATGGATGGTAAGTTTGTACGAATCATCGCCTGTATAGTATATTTAGTATGGATAGTAAGTTTGTACGAATCATCGCCTGTATAGTCTATTTAGTATGGATGGTAAGTATGTACGAATCATCGCCTGTATAGTCTATTTAGTATGGATGGTAAGTTTGTACGGATCATCGCCTGTATAGTCTATTTAGTATGGATGGTAAGTTTGTACGGATCATCGCCTGTATAGTCTATTTAGTATGGATGGTAAGTTTGTATGAATCATCGCCTGTATAGTCTATTTAGTATGGATGGTAAGTTTGTATGAATCATCGCCTGTATAGTCTATTTAGTATGGATGGTAAGTTTTGGGTGAATCATCGCCTGTATAGTCTATTTAGTATGGATGGTAAGTTTTGGGTACATTTATTTACAGCGATGAATATAAATTATCTTTGCTCTTTTTATTCTCTGTAATTTTAAATATGATTTTTCTTTATTTTGTCTACCAGTTAGACATTTTTTTCTTAGTTCAGTTAATAACCATGGCAATTTACCTCCGATATATATATAAAGTAAGGTCGTATCCCGTTTGTGACTGAACGTTTTGCCTTGGTATTTGACTTAGAAAAACATACTCTGAAATTGACAATTATTTGTGATTATAACATCTTTCACTAACAGGCTCTTGTTTAATTGAGAATACGATTCATTAGGTGTCTCTTGCTATTGTGTTTTATATTATCATGTATATCTTATGATTTCTTAATTATATTTTTCAGTTATTTTACATGTCAATTGTGCTATACGGGCCGTCTCTAGCTCTCAGCGCAGGTAAGATGAACTTACAGATACATAACAATCATCAGAGGGCGTTTGTCTGACAAAGCTATCATATAATCTTGAATAAACTATCACCACAGGGACAATTTCCGTCCCAAGATATGAAAGTTATTATGCTTTCATTTGTAAACATTTTAGTTTGATAAGTGTAATATATATATGCATAGAATGAAGCAAATCGCGCATAAAATGGTAGCACTCTAGGGAGTAGGACACTGGTCTATCTACTCGAACAAGAAATAGACTGCACCGTAAATTTGATATGGGTTATGGTATTTATCGCCACTTTCAACAATATTTCAGTTGTATCGTGTCGTAAATTATAGACTGTGGGATTTATTGTATTAAAACAGAAACAAGTTTGTGTGTTGCTTTATAAAATGTTGAACACGATGACATTTTCACAAGACTCACACTTGCAGCTATTACAGATAAACTCGTGTCATGACGTATTCCTTTTAATTTAGATTTTACATGGGTCATTATCAAAAAACACGCACTTTTCTGTTATTACGCAATTAAAAGACAAATATCAACCAAACTGATTGGAGAAAACATGTTTTGCATGAAGGTACATCAGCTCTCTGTAGTTTTACCATCTAAATTCAGATTGGTCCAATGGCGAATTTATACTTGCTACACGAAGACCTGTTTTGTCCTTGGTGTTACGTGTTATTTTTCCAGAATGACTTTCTTTTGGTCAATTGTACTATTCAGATGTAATGATTTTATTCGATCTTTATATTATTTTTGAACTTCCTAAAATTCTAATAGAACAACATTATTTTTGCTCGATATACCGGGTATATTGAAATTTAAAAAGAAGATTAGAAAAAAACCTGCTGTTATAGATTTTCATGTCTGTGGTGTTACCTTTCCTATTGAGGCTGGTAAGAGTTATCTGTCTTGTCATATTTGAAGCAAAAATAGTTTCTCCCGTTGCTTATTTCCTGTTTCATGACATGTGCAGACGACAAAAACAAAAGTGATCCATAAACTAATGTAGAGCCGAAAATGTACGTGCAATTGGCATAGTATATAAATTTTATGTCTATGGTGTACATCTCACTACTTTTTTGTGTTAGAATTGAACAAAATGTAAAAATACACAATACATTGCATTTGGTATTCTTCACTGGATATACATATAAAATATCGCCAGGGAGACATTATTTTCCTTTTATCATGAAAATACTTATCTGTTTTCTGTGGTGTTACTGTCAATGGTGTTACCATAAAGATTGTGTAACACCACAGATATTTAGCATTAAAATTGTGAATAAACACATTATTTCATAAACAGTAATATTCAGAACATAATAATGCTCTTTAACCTATGCAGAAAAATTGCTCAAACATCGTCATTTATATATAAGATATAGTTTAACAAGCTGGTGGGAGTATACTTTTTAGACCTGGTAACACCAGGGACATATCTTCATAACACCATGGACATATCTTCATAACACCATGGACAAAACTGATATTGCTCATGCATTAAACCAATATGTTGAAAAACTGAATATTGTACTGAAAACAATAAGAAAACAACACATATAGGTTGATAGTTGTGTTTATTTCTTGAATTAAATGTTTACATTCATGAAGATGTCCCTTGTGTTACTTTTGTCATCTGTGGTGTTACCTCTTGTCAATGGTGTTACCTCATGTAAATTGTTTCATAAAAAGGATAAATGACATAATTGAAGTAAATTATATTATAGTTGAATAAAGTTGACTTTGATAATTATGTATAAGTCATATTTTCTTTATATAAAGTGAAACAAAATACAATTATGAAAACTTGTTTGTTTCATAATGCAGCTTAAATGGAATTCCACAACTACATATCCAAATATTGTGAAAAAAAACTAAGCAAATATCTTACATTATGCATAATTTCCCTGTATATTATGTATGTAACCACTTTTTACACAAAAATTATTTTTCATTTTCCTAAAAAGAATAATTTTATGTTGGTAACACCACGGACTGAAAGGTATTAGGGGGTGCTACATATCTAGAAATATTTTGCTTCATGGTGGTTTTCCCGACTGCATATTATGTGAATATGTCATTGTAATGTAGGAAAAACTAATAGGCTAAAGCAAAACGGGAACGAAAATATTTGATGTCACCAAAATATGAACAGGTAAAAGTGTATTGACTCAGTCAAACGGGTAATGTAATAATAAAACATCCTGTTTTTTAAATAATGATGTATGTCGTTTCTTTAATCGCTGGTAGTTTTTAAGGTCCATATTTAATAGGTATTAGACAAGAAATTTCACAAATATTAAGTTTTTGACTTCAATAACTTTCTGTTATTTCGATTTTAATGCCAATTTTGTTTATAATGTGATGAAAATTGTTATTTCGAACGATAACTTGAGACATCAAATTTAACAATTATGATTCTTAAAAATGTTAAATAGGATCAAGATAGCTGTGTTAATTTTTTAGATAATAAATATTTATCTACTTGGATCTAAATCGCTGTATATAGATTAATTCTTTATTTTGCGTAATGTTTTACACCTAAATAGTTACCACTGACCCATATCATAACAAAGCAAAGAAAATAAGTAGAAACAGTCCCACACTTATTTTGGAATACGTTTTGCATATCATTGAAGGCCCCATGTCGATTGACATTAGGGGCCCCGGGTGGCTCAATGAGTTAGGTCGTTGGTTCTAACAGCTCATACAAGCCCATCACCAATACGGCGTGGGTTCGCGCCCAGCTTTGTAAATTACAAAAAGGGTGCACTCGACTCACAGCCGCAAGTTATCACTTGCGGCTGTTAGTCGAGTGTACCCTTTTTGTTTACCAGTTGCTTGCCCAGGGTCGATGGTTCTCTCCGGGTATTCAGGCTTCCTCCACCACTAAAACTGGTCGCCATGATATAGCTAAAATATTGCTGAAAGTGGCGTTAAACACCAAAAATTAAAATTAAAATAATTTGGCTTTCCAATCTTTTAACCATGAGCGTAACAGATAAAATTACTCCAGAAACTCGTCGTACACAAATTAGATCATTACTTTTCATTTTACCTGTGTTTATACCATGAGGGTACCAGGTATGTGCGTACCAGGTAAAGTTACCCCAGAAACTCGCCGTACACAAATTAGTTCACTACTTTTCATTTTACCTGTGTTTATAATTGATAATCTGCCGAATTCACAGTAACCGATATGACAGAGTTATCACCAGACAAAATTAAATATTGAAATCATGAGATGAAAAATACTTTTAAAACATACAAATTGATTTCATTACAATTTATGTAATCTAAATATAACAGCGTTACTCCTTTTAGATTTATTTTAACAGCCTGGTTCAAAGTATAAGATATGTCATTGCGATCGACTTGGATCATTGGTTCTTTTGTTGTAAGTAGGGCGAACATTCAAATTTATTTCTACGTCAAATGTTGTTTTTTTTTACAACAATATTATTTTATTCAAATGCTTGTTACAACCAGCTTCATATGCCCAATGTTGTTCTTAATGCCATATCCAAATTAACAAATGTCAAAAGATGTTTTTTTTTAAATCCCAACGATAGCACAGTACACTCAGTTACAATAAATCTGTTCAATGAGGTGAGAAAAGCAGACAATACGTGGTCCTTCGTTTTTGTGATTCTTTTCTCAAAATATTGGTTTTTGTAACATTTAAACAATATATGAGTATATTTGGTGGTCTAATATGACTATTAAGTACAAAATCTAGAACATACATTTTCTTGAAATACATCAATGATGTCTCAGCAAATCGAATTGTAAATCAAAACAAAACAATACAGCACCGACAGAATAGTCGCCATTGTCAGCGTTATAATACGCTACGGGCGTTCGTATAAGATGTAGGAATTGCTTACCATTCCCGTGCCTCTGGGTTCCTCCCAGGTTTTATGGTGGGATCATCTTCTTAGCTTTATGTGTTGTGTTGTGTTATACATTTGTTTGTCTTCGTCCTGTGTCTTGTGTGCCCAATGTTGCCGGTTTCTCTAGATTGTTCATTCTTGGTTGTCCATTCTGTTTTCTCTGAACGTTTATTTTCGTCCTGTGTCTTGTGTGCCCAGGGTTGCCAGTTTCTCTAGATTGTCCATGTTTGATTGCCCCTTCAATTTTCTCTAATATTTATTTGTCCTGTGTCTTGTGTGCCCAATGTTGCCAGTTTCTCTAGATTGTCCATGTTTGATTGAACCTTCAGTTTTTTTCTAATGTTTATTTGTCCTGTGTCTTGTGTACCCAATGTTGCCAGTTTCTCTAGATTGTCCATGTTTGATTGCCCCTTCAGTTTTCTCTAATGTTTATTTGTCCTGTGTCTTGTGTGCCCAATGTTGCCAGTTTCTCTAGATTTTCCATGTTTGATTGCCCCTTCAGTTTTTTCTAATGTTTATTTGTCCTGTGTTTTGTGTGCTCAATATTGCCAGTTCCTCTGGATTGTCCATTCTTGATTGTCCCTTCAGTTTTCTCTAACGTTTATTTGTCCTGTGTCTTGTGTACCCAATGTTGCCAGTTTCTCTGGATTGTCCATTCTTGATTTCCACTTCAGTTTTCTCTAACGTTTATTTGTCCTGTGTCTGGTGTGCCCAATGTTGCCAGTTTCTCTAGATTGTCCATGTTTGATTACCCCTTCAGTTTTCTCTAACATTTATTTATTCAGATGGATTTAAATACAACATTTATATTGATATTTATGCATTGAGTTGCTTTTTTTTTACACTCACTTTATTGTGGGAAATGTACCTGTTTTGTTACTATTAGAAGTAGGTATAGTTGGTGTTACTTATAAATTAAAAGAGAGTAACGTAAAATATCTAATAAAAACAATCAAACCTTTATATTGGTAATATCCAAATTAATAAATTTCAGTCCGTTTGATATCAGGTATACACTGTATATATTAGGTTTAATAAAATGAAAGACAAAGCATACCACACCGTAAGAACCCCTAACACACTTATACATGACCTCTAACACACTTATACGTGACCTCTAACACACTTATACATGACC
>MJUT01011799.1:22905-34063 GCA_002080005.1 Gigantidas platifrons
ATAAAAAAATCTAAAGCTCTTGAACTATATATCAATATTAAATTTACTTAAATAAGGGAATGCATAACCAGAGTGACATGAACTTACAAATAACCACAAAGACAGAATGACTACCATTCATACACACATATTTTAAAACACACAAAGAATAGATACCATTCATACACAAATATTTTAAAACAAAGACAGAATTACAAGCATTCACACATAGATTTTAAAACAAAGCAGAATGACTAGCATTCACACATAGATTTGAAATCAAAGGCAGAATGGAAACAAAATAACCTTTCCATTCAAAAAATAATTCTGCAATAAATTCACTTATTTCCTTTGCCTTTTTTTATATGGTGAACTTGGTCATTTCCTCTGTATGTTTATAGACACCATATAATTTTGAAATATAGGTATCATATTTTATCTGTAAAACCTCCAATAGTATATGAAATATATAAGCTCTTGCTTATATTGAGGAAAATAAAGGTTAAAAAAAAATTGGTGTCAAATGTAAAAGATCTAGCTGTTATGTAACCTAGGTTTTATTGATCTTTGAATTCAGCTTGGAAATTAAGATTAGAAATTATATCTTATATACAATTAACTTTGTCATATTGTTCTCTGTTATCCCTTTCTTTTTTCTTTTTTTTTTTATCATTTTATATATTCATGTTGCTATAGCATGTATGTGCTTTTTGCAAATAAAGAATTCATTCAAAGGTCTACATTATCCTGTGAAACAGAATCATCAAAATTATATCTATGTAAACATGTATTTATGTACTGAAAAGATTGAAATATAACTTCCTCTCCTGTATCTGACATACAAAATGAGTTAAAACTCTTATAACATGTGAGACAACAAAATATCTTTACCCTAACATCAATATCTGTATGAAAATTTAACTCAACTTTTAAATGTTTCAAAAAGATATCCACATTTTCTTTTTAAACTGAAATATATCTTGTAGTCCTTGAAGATGTTTCATACAAAACATTCTTTTTCCTTTTTCAAATTATCTAGGGCATGGACATGACATAATACATCTGTGAATACTTGTTCATTTTGTTTTGCATATTTACCTGAAATGGAAATGTCAAATTTCTTTCCAAATAAAAATGGATCAATATCAGTGGTGTGATCTCCTCTTTTATCACAAATATCAAAATGGTGTAAAAAACACATTTTTTTCTGAGAGGGCAGCTGACATTTTCACACAGTTTCTTAAAGAAAGAAGCATGATTATAATTTTCCTCCAGTACCCTAGAAAAAAATGCTTAAATTTTCTTTCACATTTCCTACAAATACAAAGAAAAATCAGACATATTTGCAAGTCTTTTGAACAAACTCATAAAATTCAATATCATCAAATTTTTTTCTGAATGAGATGGACATAATGTTTAGATATGTCTTCTTGACAACAATGACTATTTAAAAGGCTCAGAATTTGTGTCAGGGTGGACTTTGTAGCAGTTCGACATCTGCATACTCCTCTGTGACCACATGGGCTTGTCTTTAAGATACCATATATATAACTTTATTAAAAAAAATATGCACCTCTATCAACTTTATGATATATATAACTTTATTTAAAAGAATATGCACCCCCACATACTATACTGATAGCATGTAGGGTGCATAATTTATTTTAGTAAAGTTATATCTAGTATGTAGAGGTGCATATTTTTTTTGTAAAGTTATATAGTATGTAATTGTGCATTTTTTTTTTCAGTTAAGTACATGTGACTGCATGTCATAAATGATATATTATTGGGTGTATATTTTTTTAAATACAAAATATAAAAATATATGTCTTAAAAAAGATATACTGTAGGGGTGCATATTTTTTTTTTTAATTTGTTTGTATTGTCCTATACAATGAAAAAAATATTATGTGAATCAATTGTGATTTTCATTGATTATACTGCTCATTGACATTGTGGGCGTCTTGATTGACAATTATTTGTTTGTTTGTTTGATCATGAGGTTGCTCAAGAAATTACACAAAAAGCTTGGATATGGAACTGGAAGTGAAGAAATCTTTCTTCATTACAATAATAAACAAGACAGAAATAAGACTTAAACAAAATTATAAACACAAAACAGTGTACAAATGGTCCATGCCCAAAATGTCTACTCCCAAAATGTCTACTGTTTTTTCCCCCAAAATGTCTACTGCAGAATATTAGGTTTTTCTCAAAATGTCTAAAAAGATTTTTTTTTTTTTATATGTTACAATAATTATTTTATCATATATATCAAGGACGTATATATTAACGTCCTTGTATATATTTAATTTTTAAGACATTTTTCATAATTTTTTTTTTATAAAATTTCCATATAAAATTAGATGTTTATACGGTCCATGCCCAAAATGTTTATTTATGTGATATGGACACTGAAATGAAATAGTGCAACCTTTTTGTTAATGAATATGATTGTTCTGACTTAAATATCATTACATGTAAAGCTATATGAATAAGAAATATTTGTAATAAAACTGAAGTAACCAAGTGATGTATTATTTTCATATATATCAAGGACGTATATATTAACGTCCTTATACTATTATTATACTGCCTATTTGGTGTATTTTTCATCATATATCAAGATATTTTCATATATATCAAGGACGTATATATTAACGTCCTTATACTATTATTATACTGCCTATTTGGTGTATTTTTCATCATTGCACAGCGTATATCATGGTAGTTAATACAGCAACTCGTGAAATATTTTAAGTAATATAAGACTACCAACAATATAAGAAAATTGTATTTTTCATCATATGATGATGACTCATATTGCACAGCTATATCACGGTACTTAATACAGCAACTCATGAAATATTTTAAGTAACATAAGAATATTTATTACCTGTAGACATTTTGGGAATAACTTTTAATCAGGGATTAGACATTTTGGGAAAAAATGTCTAATTAGCCAAAATTGACCTGTAGACATTTTGGGATGACCCCGTACAAATGGCCGTGCCATNGCCATTTATTTGATCACATCTTGCCATTCTTGAGTTGTTTATGGAAATTATGGTGTAATTGTTCTAAAAATATATATAAATAACTGAACAATTGTTAAATATGAATGTATCCAGAATCAGATCCACTGTAAAACAAATAAAAAAAAAATTTAAAGTGAGTTAAAGATCTAATAAAACCGTTTTCTCTAGTCGCGTCTCGATGTAAACAACATAGATTTTAACCTTTCTACACACAGCCTCTCTAGCATATTTGCAATGAATGATGGGTAATTATGCATTTTTTTGGAATCTCTTATCCTTTTCATATCTATTTTTGATCATTTTATATTTAAACAACCAATAGGATGCTTAATAGTCAGTTATAATTAGACCAGGGTATTTACCCGCCATAATTTTATTTCCAAAAACATCAAAGCAATTTCCGATTTTCAAAGCCGTTTATAAGATATACATTTCACAGTTAATGATCAGTACGATTCAGTCATATAGTAAACATACTTAAGATACCAACAAATTTAAAAAATATGCATAGTTTATTACTTTTTCTACTTTATTTCATAAAAAACCACACACATGTAACGTAAACAAATAAATGACGTGAAGCGCCTCGAGCGCCGTCTATACCAATATTGGAGTATTCTCCCTTGAATCTGTGGACAATACGTAACATGAGTGGAGGTACGGAAATGGTGGTTGGCGCTCCCACTGTAAAGGTTTTGGGAGCACGTAAACCAAATGGTCTAAACAGGAGAGACAAAATCGTCAAAGGTCTCCTATACCTGAGGGATGAGGGAGGGTTATCAGATTAAATACAATATTGATCCAGTTTAATTATATTTTAGGTACTTGTTGTATATATACTTGGGGTAAATATTTCGTCTTTGTATTTCAGAGCTTTATGGATCAATTTACCTGGGATGTGTTGTGTACTTACCTTAGTCTGTCTGGTGGGTGTGACAATGTATTCATACTTTAGCACGTGTGACCCCGTGACCTTAGGAGTAATCCAAAAAACAGATCAGGTTGGTCAACTTTACATTGCTAATAAGTGTTGATTTCTAAAATGAAAACATAGATCGAAGGAAAGAATTTCAGTGAAATGAGAAATAAAATCATAATTTAATTAATAGAGTTAGAAACCCTTTGAAATCTTTAAAAATATGAAGAAAAACATGCCACATTGTCGAAACAAAATCCAGTAAAAAAAATCGTAGAAATAGATAAACAGTTCATACCCCTAACAGACATATACATGACCACTCACTTTCGTCACTTCATATTAGTTATGTAAATACAGAAGGGGCAATCAAAAATGGACAATACAGATGGCAACATATGACTCACAAGATGAAGAAAACATAAAAAACACAACGCAACAGGCGCCTGACACCACAATCCATTTTAAATGTTATAAAGATAATATAATATAGAATGCTTTGTTTTCAGTTGATACCTTTATTTACTATGGAACTTGTTGGACATCTAGATGGTCTACCAGGACTGGTTATGTCGTGTGTATTTAGTGGCAGTTTAAGGTATATAGAAGAAATAGGCAATTACATATATATCTTTTACTACTACAGTCATACCTGCCCATGCGGCCTATTAAGCAGTCACCTGTATTAAATGTCACCTTTTTCTTGTCCTGTCATAGAAAATTTCATATGAATTGAACCTGTTTTAAGAGGTCACCTGTCTTATAAGGTCACATTTTCTTTGTCCCAAAGGTGTCCTCTTAAGACAGGTTTGACTGAATTTATATAAAGTTGTCATGTCATTGGAATGTAATAAGCTATAATAAAATGAGTGCAACAAACGCAGGAGTTATGTTTCACTTGCTAAGCAAATTACTAGTACCCGTACATAACTTGTCATATAAACGGTAGAGATCATCGAAGGGACAATCAAGATGGACAATCTAGAGAAACTGGCAACACAGGACATACTAGTACAAGACGAAGAAAAACAAGACAAAAACACAACATAATATGTGTTTGACCCAGCAAACAAACACAAACAAGACAAAAACACAACATAACATGTGTTTGACCCAGCTATTAAACAAGACAAAAACACAACATAACATGTGTTTGACCCAGCTATTCGCAAACAAACACAAACAAGACACGAGCCCTGCCACAAGGTGTGCAGATATTCTGATTAGAAAGGAAATTTTCCTGTTATGAGATCCAAGTCAACATATTTATCATAAGCTTGTCCGCATTAGTATATACAATACTAGATGTACTTGTCACTGTCTATTGTGTCTTAAACTCAGAAATAAACATTTCGAACATTTCATAACTGTCTCGCATGAATCCATAAGACAGCATGGACAACTGTTATTCCTTGGTCAAACTGACAAACCAAAAATCAATTACAAGACTGACGGTTATTGATTCTGGGCCGCTATTATTATTCCAAGACAACAATTACATATATTATTCCTGAATAAAAATGAATAACCATGTGATTATCAGATAACTAGGATATCCGTTACACATTGTACAAAACAACAGTCGTTGTTATTACAGTTGGTAGTACTAGACAATGAAACGACTGTCTTAATTTCCGGACAACATTGACAATACTTTTTCCTGGACAACATTCAGAGCCATTATTTTTGGACAAACACGATATGCGTTTTTTTTTCTAATTCGTAGAACCTTAATGTTTGAAAAAAAAATCTCATTATTTCTTCAGATCGTTCTTTTTCTTTTTAAAATAGTCCTATGAATTGGACACGTTGCAGTTTCCTTAACTGCCAGTCCTAAAATCTCCTTCTACATTTTACAATTTGTACCTAAGAATTTCTTTTTTTATTTTACAGTACGATATCTTCTGGGTACAATGCTGTTGCCGCTATATTGTTAGAAGATTTCGTAAAACCTTCCTTCCCAAATATGAAATCATCAACCATGACTATATTGTCTAGAATCGTTAGTAAGTATATACATATATGTTTTGGTTGGTTTATGGTGTTTAACGCCACTTTCAGCAATATTTCAGTTATATCGTGGCGGTCAGTTTTATCGGTGGAAGAAACCGGGGGATCCGGAGAAAACCACCGACCTGTCTCAAGACACTGAAAAACCTTATCACATACATTTCATTTATATAAGTAAGAATATGAATGGCAATGAACATGAACGAAAAGTCCATCAGAAACTAACATTGGTAGTGTCTTTTGTTGCTGTTCCTCGTCTCTTAGTCACCACGGGGTTTTAATAAAAACGTAGATATCAAATTTAGTGCACACGGCCCGTAATGATGATCTCGTCACTGTACCCTAAATTACGATTGAATGCAATTATTGAAAATATATCATATACTTATAGTGTTTTATCTTAATTCTTGTATTTCCCTGTTTTGCTTTGGTTTTAATCTATTTTCTCCCATCTTAAACATAGATAATACAAATTATTTATCACTACAAAAAACATCTTTTTTTTTCAGTTGTACTGTGTGGTGGGGTCTGTCTGCTTATTGCTTTTGTTGTTTCACAGCTGGGTGCAACTATCTTACAGGTAATATTTGGATGTAATTTAATTTAGTTTTATATGCAACAAGATTCTCTTCTTCAAAAGTCATACAAAAAATACATATAATCAGATTGATTGATTGATTGATTGATTGATTGATTGATTGATTGATTGATTGATTGATTGATTGATTGATTGATTGATTGATCTGGATAAGTTGTACTTTATTTCCCAACGATCATTAATGTAAACTTCGAGTTTGAACAGGTTTGTAGTCTGTGGGAAAGAAATAGTTTAATTTTTTTAAGCGGATACTTGAAGTGTTGGGGAATCTTTAATATCTGTTCACCATAAAATCATGAAGGTAATAAATCTTCTTCTTCTTCTTTTCGTACGCCTTTACAATTGGATTTCAGTTTCCGCTACGAATCTGGTGGTCTTCTGTAGGGTATCCATGGATGACGTATCAGATGACTATACAATCAATATTTCTCTTTAGTTTGCTTTCAAATGATAATGTGGTTTCAAAACAGAAGCTTTAAATAAACATATTTTTTCTCAAATAGTACTATATTAAACTTTGCTCTGCGGCGCCAGTCATTTGAATTTCAAATCTACAAAAAATACGTAAAAATATATATATTCAATTTCCCATAGGGTGCTATTTAAATAACAATATTTTGTGTGTTTAATATTTAACTACATATAACTAAGATTCTCCTCCTTCTGGTATAGAGACCGCAACAGATTTTTGTCCTCCTGTTTAGGCCCTTTGGTTGTGTTGTCACCAAACACCTTATAATAATTAAGGCTTTACCATCTTTTGATTTTGAGCATACCTGATGAAGGTTAGTCCAGAAACGTGTCATACCTGATGAAGGTTAGTCCAGAAACGTGTCATACCTGATGAAGGTTAGTCCAGAAACGCGTCGTGTGCACTAAATTAGATATCTACGTTTGTATGCAAGTCGTGCAGTTGTGATCATGTTGAATTTTCGATCATTTTCATTTGAGATGTTCATTCTACAGCTATATTCTTTCATTTGAGATGTTCATTCTACAGCTATATTCTTTCATTTGAGATGTTCATTCTACAGCTATATTGTTTGNCAGAAACGTGTCATACCTGATGAAGGTTAGTCCAGAAACGTGTCATACCTGATGAAGGTTAGTCCAGAAACGTGTCATACCTGATGAAGGTTAGTCCAGAAACGCGTCGTGTGCACTAAATTAGATATCTACGTTTGTATGCAAGTCGTGCAGTTGTGATCATGTTGAATTTTCGATCATTTTCATTTGAGATATTCATTCTACAGCTATATTCTTTCATTTGAGATGTTCATTCTACAGCTATATTCTTTCATTTGAGATATTCATTCTACAACTATATTCTTTCATTTGAGATGTTCATTCTACAGCTATATTCTTTCATTTGAGATGTTCATTCTACAGCTATATTCTTTCATTTGAGATGTTCATTCTACAGCTATATTCTACAGCTATATTCTTTCATATTAGTTGGTCTTTTTTCTGAAAGCCTTTAAACAGTTTAAATATAAGAAACACGTAAACAGATAATATTTACTCAGTTTATTGTACTGTATGGCTTTATTTGTTCAGTAGTTAGTCCTTCACAAAATATAATTTATCTTTAATATAGACACCTGTATAAACTATTTCTTTAAAAAAACAAAAAAAAACAAACGAGTTCTCCCATGTGATACTGTAATTTTGACAAAATACAAAGACTTGACAAACGTCTTATATTTTAATAAATGTAAACATCAGACCACATCTACGTTGTCGATCAATTAACTACAGTTGACAAACAGGGACAACATAACATGGATTGAATGTGTCCTTTCCTTTGTTCTGATTCATAACCATATTTAACAAGTTCACAGTTCGTGTGTGTACGGTTTTTTTTTATTCTCTTTCACCACTGATAGGGAAAACATGTCTATCGGTGATATTCAAAATGTGTTGTCATCTGACGACTATAATGAACATGTAACAGTGATGATTTCTATTGGTAATAAACTTCCTAATACCGGTATAATGACCAAACTGTAATTTATGGAGATTAATATTTAACACCAAGAAGAGTTTGAAGATACCAAAGGGAGGTAATCAGAATCCATATATCGAAGACGAACAGACAACACAATGATCAAAAGGACAATCAGAATCCGTATATCGAAGACGAACAGACAACACAATGACCAAAAGATACCAAAGGGACAATCAGAATCCGTATATCAAAGACGAACAGACAACACAATGGCCAAAAGATACCAAAGGGACAATCAGAATCCGTATATCAAAGACGAACAGACAACACAATGGCCAAAAGAAAAAGTACAAAAGGACAAACAACGATCAACAAAACACACATATAAAACTAAAGATCGAGTAACACGAACCCCACTAAAAACCGGGGGTGAATGCAGATGCTCCGGAAGGGTAAGCAGTTCCTGCTCTACTAGTGACACCCGTCGTGCTAATCTAGTTTGTACTGGTACAGTAAGGATCTGAATTGTTTACATATTCAAATCAATGCGTATCACAATGTGATCTTTCATCATTCATGACATGATTTTGTAACAAGAGCAACAATACAGGTGTCACGTGTAGATCATGAACTACGTATCCGTCCGTAGCACCTGCATTCATCTCAAGTTTTAAGTGTGCTGGGATCATGTTGTTCATGTTGTCCAATTACATCTGTTCAGTTCCGTGTTGTGTTGTCCGTAACGATTTCCGCGTTTAAACAATGTTCGGTTAGTCTTTACTCCCGCTTGTTTGTAAGAGATTCATGTTTTATGCTGTTTATAGATATTTATCTATACTGGTGTCCAGCAAGATTTTGATATTTTATTATGCTTATGTCGATAACAGTAACACATCTAGTGCCATTAGTATAGCAGGTACTGCTTCCCCTTCTGGAGCACATAAGTTCAACCCGGGGTTTTAGTGGGGTTTGTCATTCTCAATCTTTGGTATTCTATGTAGTGTTTTACCTTGTCCTTATTTCTTTTTTTCTTGTGGCCATATTGCTTCTGATTACCCCTTTGGTACCTTCAAGCTTTCCCGCATGGTACAGAGGGTTATAATCACAGATGTTCAAATATAAACAGCAATTAAAAACTCAGAAAGCAAAGAAGAATCATTTTGACCCACATTTAGTTAAAATGTTACATATCAGTATCATCTTTTTGTCTGCGAGGTGTTTTACCTTGTTCTGATGGGATATCGGAAAATGTTAAAAGCATTAAATTTTCTCTGGAGGAGTATACACTGGAAAAAAATCTCTGATCTTATTATACTATCATAAACTTAAATACAAATTAATTGTTCAGTTCTATTTAAAGTGGAATTTATGTTTTCATAATATTGTACTTTATTGCAATGTACACTAGTTTTCTCCTTGAAACTTTACTAGTACTTCTTCGTCCTATATAGGTCAGAATTATTTCACACGAACAATCGATCTTATTTTATGTACACAAATTTCAGTGGCTAATAATTATTTAATATTATATGAGATAATAGGACGTTTCTGTTATAATTTTGTTGAATTTTATTTAAATAGACGTAAACTCTTGAAGTAATAATATACCAAACCGGGTACGTGTATAAACAGAATACTGAATATTATACCCTTAAGCTTTCAGACTATTTTGTGTGCATGTATCATGAGTAAACAAACCATATTTAATGATATGAATATGAGCTAAGTTAAATACCACATTAGGCTTTATTGGGTTGCTATCCTTCAAGAGGATGATGACGGGTCGTAAACTATCAAAGATTTGGGTTATAGAATGTGAACTAATACTATATCATGTGTAAATAAACTACAAGCTTCGTCCTAGTAACTGACCCCGCTGTAGTATTACGTTTAATGCACTTTTTAAATTATTCGTTTTACTGTCACCTAACAGATTTATAAACTGAAGAATCTTAGCTGTCATGTATATATAGGTAAAACTATGTTAACATTCCCATGGGAGTTGCTAACTGCACAAAATGTTAAAGAAGAATTAAAGTTGAAAGTCTTTTTCTTACATATTGTTTCGGACATCTTGCTGAGTTCACCATTGCTTTTTAGAGGGGTTTATGCTGATCAGTTTTAGTTTCCTGTGTACTGTTCAGTATTGTGGGGACTATTGTTTGTCATTTTGACCTTTTTCGTTTACTTTAAACATATTATATTGTTACAAAAGGCAAAAAGATAAGACACAAGTTATACGACTCAGACAGTCTTCTCCAATGATTGTTTGTACAAGTTATACGACTCAGACAGTCTTCTCCAATGATTGTTTGTACAAGTTATACGACTCAGACAGTCTTCTCCAATGATTGTTTGTACAAGTTATACGACTCAGACAGTCTTCTCCAATGATTGTTTGTACAAGTTATACGACTCAGACAGTCTTCCCCAATGATTGTTTGTACAAGTTATACGACTCAGACAGTCTTCTCTAATGATTGTTTGTACAAGTTATACGACTCAGACAGTCTTCCCCAATGATTGTTTGTACAAGTTATACGACTCAGACAGTCTTCCCCAATGATTGTTTGTACAAGTTATACGACTCAGACAGTCTTATCCAATGATTGTGTGTACAAGTTATACGACTCAGCAGTCTTCCCCAATGATTGTTTGTACAAGTTATA
>MJUT01011799.1:36930-52397 GCA_002080005.1 Gigantidas platifrons
CTTCCCCAATGATTGTTTGTACAAGTTATACGACTCAGACAGTCTTCCCAATGATTGTTTGTACAAGTTATACGACTCAGACAGTCTTCCCCAATGATTGTTTGTACAAGTTATACGACTCAGACAGTCTTATCCAATGATTGTGTGTACAAGTTATACGTCTCAGACAGTCTTATCCAATGATTGTTTGTACAAGTTATACGACTCAGACAGTCTTCTCCAATGATTGTTTGTACAAGTTATACGACTCAGACAGTCTTCTCCAATTATTGTACAAGTTATACGACTCAGACAGTCTTCCCCAATGATTGTTTGAACAAGTTATATGACTCAGACAGTCTTCCCCAATGATTGTTTGTACAAGTTATACGACTCAGACAGTCTTCTCCATTGATTGTTTGTACAAGTTATACGACTCAGACAGTCTTCCCCAATGATTGTTTATACAAGTTATACGACTCAGACAGTTTTCCCAATGATTGTTTATACAAGTTATACGACTCAGACAGTCTTCCCCGGACAGTCTTCTCCAATGATTGTGTGTACAAGTTATACGACTCAGACAGTCTTCTCCAATGATTGTTTGTACAAGTTATACGACTCAGACAGTCTTCTCCAATGATTGTTTATACAAGTTATACGACTCGGACAGTCTTCTCCAGTGATTGTTTGTACATTTGTTCTCGTCATTGCTATAACTGTAATTCTGCTTACTGACGGTAAACAACAATCAATCAATCACATCAATCGTATAAGGTTTGGGTCACATTTATTTGAGATATTAATCTAGTTGTGATAGACATTAGCTTGTACTACGATATTTTAATCATGCTAAAAAAAATGCTGATTGTATCTTTTCATTACACAATCAACCTACTTCCAATAATTTTGTCTCGTGTAATATTTTATCACGAACATGGACCTAAGTTCAGAAGACTTAACACTGGCAAAACTGATAACATTTTCTGATGACAAGAAATAAATATGTATAGCAATTGGATTAGATAAAAATATTACAATTGATGTTATTTCTAGAATTATTCCACTACTCAGAGAGTTGGTTTAAATGAATAAATTTGCAATGAATATATATAATTTATTTTCTTGATTTTAAGCAAGTGGCAGATTTTAAAACCAAACTTTTGTAATGGTCTTATCTTAACAATACTTTTTTGTAGGCAGCATACATTTTGTTCGGTATGCTTGGTGGACCTTTGCTTGGACTCTTTATGTTGGGTGTTTTATTTCCGTGGGCCAATAAATGGGTAAGTTTTGATGCTATAGAGGTACAAGTGAACCTATGAAAATGTTCCTGATGCCTATAAGATTGAAATATTAAATGGTTTTTAAATTTTGCCTATACAATAAGATCAACAAGGAGAGTCTGAAGATACCAAAGGAGTAATCAGAATAAATGTCTTTCTTCATAGTACAATATTAACAGATAATGTCAACAAACTTAACTAAATGGTTTGTTTGATTGATGGTGTTTAACGTCACTTTCAACAATATTTCAGTTATATCGTGGCGGTCAGTTTTATTGGTGAAGGAAACTGGAGGATCAGGAGAAAACCACCGATCTGTCGCAAGTCACTGACAAACTTTATCACATAATGTTGTATACCTCGTCCTGATCGAGATTCGAGCTCACAACTTCAGTGGTGATGTACACTGATTACATAGGTAGTTGTAAATCCAACTACCATACGATCACGGCAACGACGGTCCCTCTGAACTAAATGGATAGCCCTTCTTAGAATAAAGATGATTTTAATCAGTAAATCTCAGGGTTATCATACTGACAAACAACTGATATCAAATATGTATACTAAAATGTTAAATACTAACAACGTGTTAACTGACATTTTCTAAGTAAATGTAATAGGACATGGGCTATATACCGAAACAATTACATCAACCCCCCTGGTGGTTTGTTTTTAAGCCATATAATATGAGAAAATGAATGCTGGTTGTTTGTCTCTTGGCAGTTACAATAAATATGAGTTATGACAATAACTCCTTTATGCGATAACAAAACCACATTGTTAAATATTATGAATATTCATATTTTGGTCACGTGACTTCATATAATTTTGGTTGATGAAGACAAGACGACATATTGGAAATACATGTATTATCAATAATGAAATATTTTGCTATGGAGAGACGAGCAGGAGCAGTCTCTCAAATTTTTGTTTGTGGTGGCACAAAAATGTATATGTTTCAATGTGATAATATACAGGTACATGTACAATTTGTACATGTAAATAACAGTTGGGATTGAGAGGATAAACCATAAGTTTGTTGCTTCATTTGTCTTGCATGGGTAAAGGTGCAATGAGATACTCAGTTTAAAAGAAAGAAGGAAAGAGAGAAAAAAAAAAAAATATGTTAAAAATTTTGTATATATCTTCAGCATGCAGCTGCGGGTGGGGGGAATCATTTCGTAATTCTGTGGCCAATTTTTGAACCCCACCTTCGCATTTAATGTATATATTTGGTTGTATTAGAAACAAAAATAAAACTCGGCCACAATAGGTGGCCCAAAATATTTTCCACAAATATTAGTTACTTGTTCTTTGATGCGAACATAGCTTGCTGCATGCTTCGTATTTGTAGATTTGGAAGGAGCATAAATATGAGTTATGACAATAACTCCTTTATGCGATAACAAAACCACATTGTTAAATATTATGAATATTCATATTTTGGTCACGTGACTTCATATAATTTTGGTTGATGAAGACAAGACGACATATTGGAAATTTATTGAGCAAATTAATTTTGATAACAATTTTTATTCCACCCATTCCCCGACCACCTTCCCCTTTATTCAATAGGTTACTAGATGTTTTTATGAATGTTATTGAATTAATGCACTCTTTAGTATGTACTTATTGTGTGGTGCATTATAGCATATGTCTTTTTATTGTATTATGCATCATTCTTTTTAATTGATTTTTTGCTACATATACTATTTTCCATATTAATTTTTCTAATGAGGATTTTTGATTCTGTTTTATGATGACTTTGAATAATTGTACCTCATTATGCCATGTTGTTTTTGCATTATGTGGGCCAATTTTTTAACCCCACCTTCGCATTTAATGTATATATTTGGTTGTATTAGAAACAAAAATAAAACTCGACCACAATAGGTGGCCCAAAATATTTTCCACAAATATTAGTTACTTGTTCTTTGATGCGAACATAGCTTGCTGCATGCTTCGTATTTGTAGATTTGGAAGTACAATAAAACTTGTTTCTATTGACAGAAGACAAAAAAAACATAATTTATTGGAAAAAAGTAGATCGCGAAAATTCCGCTGGGAATAAGGAATTTTGTATCTGGCCCACGGATGTCATCTTTTTTTATACAGGGAGCCTTGATTGGTCATCTAACAGCTCTCATCATTACTTTATGGATAGGACTGGGTAGTTACATCAATAAAGTAGTTGTAACACCTCCTTCACCGATAACAACAGCTGGTTGTCGACATCTTAATTTTACAACAACAATGACACCAACAACGAATATGACAACTCAAGCTGTTGTTCCTACAGAAATGTAAGCTAGAATATTTACTGATTGGCTAATGAATTCAACGTTAGAGAAAAACGAAGGGGCAACCGATAATGGACAACCCAGATACACTGACAACATTTAGCACATACGACACAGAACGAAGACAAACAATGCAAAAAAGACAGCAATAAAATATGTTTCTTTAACTTTTGATTTGATCAGCCTATCAAACCTGGTTACATTTTCCACAAAGTGGCTAAGACCGTTTTTATGTTATATTCGTTATTGTATTACACAAGGTTCGTGTCACGTTTCTAAACAAATATACACCTCCACTTTTGTACTCAATCTGATCGATGGTTCTACATAAGATGAAAGAATACTTACATCTAAGATTTATCAGTTGGAGTTAAGAGCACTGCTCAACTGAAGGTTGAACCGTTTCATATCGCACGTTAGAGTTTGACTTCTATTGTAAATACCGTGACTTATAGACTATGTATTGTTTAAAACAGTCCTCTTTCGACTTCTTTAACCGAAAGGGTATCATAAGGACGGTGACATAAATTATTGTCTAGTGCTTATGTAACGCCACATTACTAAATCTTTAATATCATGTAAAGAGTAGTCGGTCGTTGCTAGTCTGTGTCAAGGTAAACATGTCGTATCCTAACTATTGTCTTATATTTCACATGTGACAAAAAAAACACCCGTCCAATTCCAGTGTTGTCGTTTTAACAAACAAAAAAGGTGCACTCGACTCGCAGCCGCAAGTGATAAAGTTTACCAGTTACTTGCCCATGGTCGGTGGTTCTCACCGGGTACTCCGGCTTCTTCCACCACTAAAACTGGTCGCCATGATATAGCTGAAATATTGCTGAAAGTGGCGTTAAGTACCAAAAATCAAATCAACTGATTTATTGTTTGTATATTGTTCCCATATAGATAATTCAAATATAACTCATCTGACGTTAAACAGTGATCAGTCTAAGAGTCAACTTATAGGAATTATGCTTTGTGTTTAAGTCTCTATTAATACCGACTTACTTTTGTTTCCAGAGATGACTTTCCACTGTACAAAATGTCTTATATATGGTACACAGGATTGGGTATGATGCTGAACATTGTCGTGGGATTGATTGTTAGTTTTATTACAGGTAGGTAACAATTTATGATTGTTAGTTTTATTACAGGTAGGTACCAGCTTATATAAACAAATATGAAATAGATGAAGTAAACTAAAGTTCAAAGACTTGTAGCCCATAAAGGACAAACTAAATGCAAGGAAATACCTCCCAGTTATTGTAAACTGTTTTTGAATGACAGTCATGATTGGGTTGTTTGGTTAATCACAGTTTCATGGTCTGCAATTGTTTAATTTGGTTAGTTAATAGAAACTTTAATACAACTGTTTACTGTTTGTTTACATGAGGCGAACATGGCATGTTTACAATTATTACCCTCACTTCATCTGTAGGTGATTTATCTGTGAATGTCCTAATGGACTAATACATCAAACACATTGTTTGTCTATATCTTTATTAATCATACATATGTTGTACATGTTTACATATCCATCTTACAGTTACATTCTTCATATACATTATTCTCATATGTTAAATAACAAACTTTTATTCCATATAGGATGATGTTAGATGGCTCCCACTTTGCATGCACTGTTTGAACATTGACGCAATATATGATGTTACATTTACAACACTTAACAATGTATATATATATTTGCTGTCTTTCAGGAGCAACAAAACCAGAGGAGATAAATCCAGGATTAATATGTCCAGTGTTTGACGAGTTACTGCCATGTCTACCAAAGAAAATCAGGAAAAAGTTGCACTTTGGCGTTAGACACGAAGATGTAAGTTGTGAGATATTAATTAACGATATTACACCGCTGGGCGTGCTGGTGATATTTATAATCTCAATTGTCTGTCTCCCTTATTCCTTATGTTCATCCGCAACTATTATCCGTAACTTCACTTTGCTCTTTAACAAAGAATTGAATTTCAACAGATATTTTTCATTGTCTGGTGTCAACATAAACAAATATACTATAATTGTATTACAAGAACTAGATATGCATTTTCAACTCTCTGATGAACGTGTCAATAAATAATATTCGCCGATTACAGATTAATGTTAGGTTATATATTCTAATAGAAAATTTTGAAGATATGCTTATGGAGTAACCGGAAGCCGTAAATATAAGAAGGACACACAATACTATGGCCAAAAGAAAAAGGACAAAGGCAAAACATGGTGTACAACGCATTACAACTCAAGCTTAAGATCGAGCAACGCGAACTTCACTAAAAACCCTGCTGTGAACCGGAAGGATAACTAAATATTTCTACATTTATAGAACCTCATTATACATATAGTGTATATCTAAGAGTGCTCTCCGTTATATCTTTGAAATCGAGTTTCCTTTTTTCCTTCTCTACAAGGAGGCTATGGAAGAAAATACAAAAATCACTGTTCAACAGGTTCTACCCCCATATAACAGTATGAAACCACTACGATCTGTTGTTTTATCTATGACTACTACCTACCCTTCCGGAACACCCGAGTTCTTCCCCGGTGAATAAGGATTAAAATGGACCCATTTAATAGGTATGCCTTATAA
Source organism: Gigantidas platifrons (assembly GCA_002080005.1). Lineage (NCBI taxonomy): Eukaryota > Metazoa > Mollusca > Bivalvia > Mytilida > Modiolidae > Gigantidas > Gigantidas platifrons. Next base: position 43,098 of record MJUT01011799.1, read on the forward strand.
TTTATCATTTTTAATTGTCATTGTTTATATATTGTTTTCAGTTTGTAAAGTTCACAACAGATAACCCAAAGACAGTTCATGGAGGTTACGATAACAAAGCACTATTGATCCATGAAGATGACATTAAAATGGAAAAACCAGTTATGTCTGTTTATAATGGAAGTCCTAATTACGTGATGGGAGCTGATTATGAGAAAACAATTGAGTCTGATACAATATTGTGAGCCAATGAAATCCTTACACAATGCATTTTATCATGATTATTTTATACATTATATACTATCTTTTTTAGATTTTATATAAACATAGAATTTTGTTAACAAAAATAAAAAATAATACATATATCCATGCTATTTATTTGCTTTCCCAATCTTAACAAATTGGATGAGCAGTCATCGGTCAAGTATCATTAACAAAAATGAAAGACATAGATACTCTTACCGAATGGTCATGACATAGATACTCTTACCGAATGGTCATGACATAGATACTCTTACCGAATGGTCATGACATAGCTGAAATATTGCTGAGTTGGCGTTGATACAAATTGATATTTAAAACACATTCAATGAACGGCTCCACAACATCATTCTTCAAAGACCCAAATGTTGCTAAACACCTGTCTTCTATCCATGACAATATTGTTGTTCCTGCAGACATGGCCCCTAATAATATCGTTCTGCGTGGAAATCACATTGCATAGGCTGCTTGATAAAGGAATTATGTATTGATCATTTAAATGCCATCCCTACAGGACACTTACGGCAGAGGAAATCCTGCACAATGATGGCTCTGTAACAACACTTGTGTACAACTGTGATATTTTATTACTCAAGGGGAAGTACAAGTGAAGGGGATGGTAACGAACAATATGTTGCGATATGCAAACTAAGTCCAAATATGGAATTTATAAAGAATGATATTACATCTCCCTTTCTTTCACAAAGAAATTAACTATTTCAAAATTTATCCAGTCTCCGAGATCCAGTCGAATTAAAATGGAAATTAATGTCTATAGATTTGTAAATTTCGCAATTGAATTTCACAGTTTGAATTAAACTCACAAACTTTAAAGTTCTACTATAAGCATGAAAATAAATGAAAAAAAAGCTCCTACGCTTATAAGAAAATTAAAGTCAAAATGATTGGACGAATTCACACTTTACAAGTCAAGTCTCTCATGTTTCTTTATGCGTCTTCCAGACCTGGTTGTCATGTCCGAATGGTTGTTCCTGTTGGCTACGCTAACTACATATCTACTTGTGTTAGTGTCACTTGCTGTATTATTCGGTTTGTTTTCGTTCGATTGAATGTCATTTTGATCGTCATTTGCGAAATTGTCACTTGAGATATCTCGGTCGTACTCCTTCGATGCTGTTCTAGTAGAAGTGCGTAAGTGTTTGCGATTTCTGCGGTACAGTCTATGATTTCCCGGATCATCACTTTGAACGACATAAGATCTTGGTTTGTTATAATGTTTCGCTACAGTTCCAGGTATCCACTTCTTCGTACCGGGTAGAGGTGTCATTCGGACAGCACTTTCGGTGTTCAACGGTGGAAGTTCTTTTACCCCTCTACGCTTATCATAATAAAACTTCTGCTTTTCTTTCTCGCGATCAAAGTGCCTCTTCACAGCAAGAGGGTTATGCGAATTCGGTTTCAAAACATCTTTCGATGCTGGTAGAGTGTTTCTCGGTCATCTACCCATTAGAAGTTGTGAAGGCGATAAGTCAATACCTTCTAATGGTGTAGTCCTGTAATCTAACAAGCTCAAATGTTTGTCATCAGATTTCCTCCAGAGATTTTTGACGGTCTGAATTGACCTCTCGGCTTCTCCGTTGGCACTTTGGAAATGAGGACTAGACGTTTCGTGATCAATTCCTAGTTCACGACAGAACTTTCTGAATTCGGACGAACTGAACTGAGGTCCATTGTCTGATCTAAGTCTAGTAGGAATTCCATGCGTTGCAAAGATAGACTTAAGAGCATTAACGATAGATGTCGTATTTGATGATTCCAACTTTGATGATTCCAACGGTAAAACATCAATGTACTTGGAATAATAATCCACGGTAAGTATGTAAGCCTTACTCTGAAAGTCAAACAAATCACATCCAACTAAGCTGAACGGAAGATCTGGAGTTGATGTCGGTTTTAGCGGCTCGACTGATTGCTGATTCTGATACGAATCACAAAGAGCACATTCTTGTACACATTTCTCTATATTAGAGTTCATGCATGGCCAGAACATTAATTCACGTGCACGTTTCTTGCACTTTGTCATGCCAAGATGAGATTTGTGTACGAGTTTCAACATACCTTCGCGCAAACTGGGCGGAATAACGATTCGAAGTCCTTTGTAGATGATTCCATAATTGAGCTCTCGAATCCCAGTATTCTCTTACTTCGAACGGACTTTCTGATTTGATGTCGGGCCATCCATTTAGGATAGTTTCTTGAAGCACATGTAGTTCAGTTTTCGTCGTTTCCTTGATTTCGGAGTATTTATCCGTACTGATCGATATCATACAAATCATGTCCTGAACTATGTTTCCTTCCTCTTTCTCGTCCGATATCTTCATATCTTTCCCTTTCCTATAGCACACTTGAAAATCGTACCATTGTAACTTTAGCATCATTTTCTGAATTCTCAGCGGTGCGGCTAACAACGGTTTCTTGAATATTTGCTCTAACGGCTTATGATCATTGTACACAAAAGTTTTCTTGCCGAGTATATAACAGTGAAACTTCTTCGTACTGAACACAATAGAAAGCATCTCCTTCCCTATTTGTGCGTATCTTTTTTCAGACTCAGATAATGAGCGAGAAGCATAAGCGATAACACGGCCTTCCTGCATCAAAACAGCACCTAAACCGTCCTGACTAGCATCGCACTCGATTTCTACTGGTTTCGATACATCGAAGAACGCAAGAATTGGCGATGTGCTACAGAGTCGTTTCAGTTCCTGAAAACTCTTTTCCTGTTCACTTTCCCAAGTGAATAACACATCGGATTTTAAGAGTGATCGAAGTGGAGCGTCCACTTGACTCAGATTTGGCAAAAATTTAGCTAAGTACTGAACTAGTCCTAGAAACCTTCGGACTCCTTCTTTGTTCTGTGGAGCAGGCATATCGATTATGGCTCGAACTTTAGCAGGATCTGGACGTAAGCCTTTGTCGGTTATTACGTGTCCCATGTACGCAACTTCGGACTTCCTTACGAAGCACTTGTCAAAGTTCAGACACAGGTTGTGACTAGTTGCTCGCTCAACAACTTGTTTCAGAATATTGTCATGCTCTTCTATATCACAGCTTGCGATAAGAATATCGTCAATGATGGCGGTGGCACCCGCAATGCCTTCTAACATCTGATCCATTATGCGCTGATAGATTTCCGGTACACATTTTATTCCAAACGGTAATCTTAACCATCTATACCGGACAATAGGTGTGTTAAATGTAGTCAGATAAGACGATGGCTCTTCTAGTTTGATTTGTAAAAATCCAGATTTTGCGTCTAAGACTGAAAATACCTTCGCATTCGGTATCATCGGAATAACATCCTCGATAGTTTTTAACGGGTAGTTTTCACTCTGAATCACTTCGTTGAGATCCTTGGGATCTATACAGATTCTCACTTTGCCGTTACGGACGGCCACAAACATAGAGCTGACCCACTCGGTCGGTTCCTCGACTTTAGTTATGTAACCGTATTCTTCCATGCTTCTGAGTTCGGCGACCGCTCTATCTTTGATCGCTGCTGGGAGTCGTCTCGGTGGATGTACTACACCTTTCGCATTTTCGGCTATTTTGATTCGATATTTACCAGGAAGTGTGCCTGAGGTCTTAACCAATTCTGGAAAGTCATGTGACAAGTCATTCGGTGCGTCAATTTCATCGATAGTATCAATTCTTTTTACCAGCTTGAGATTTTCGGCAAAGTCACCACTGATGATATTGTCCTGTTCGATATCCACTATTTCGAATGTTTCATCCATTTCACGATCTTTGTATTTAACCGGAAGTTTGATTTTACCTATCTGCTGAATTTTGTGTCCGGTGTACGACTTCAAAAGCTTTCGCGAACCATTGATTTCATATTTACTGCTCAATCTTAATGAGTTAAACGAGTGTTTCGACAAAATACTACACCTCGCGCCAGTGTCAATTCTGAACGGCAGTGTTTTCCTATCTACTTGTAAATCCACTATCCACTTATCTTCTGACATTCGTGAACTTTCGGTTTTCACTGTTGAAATATACAAAATTTCATCTTCACTATGGCTGCTATACTGATCAGTTTCTTGTATCAAATTGATTCTTCGAAGTCTTTTCCTACAAACTTTCAACCAATGGTCGGGCTTTTTACAATATTTACATTNTGTTCCTTTCGCTGGACACTTGTCCTTACTGTGTATTGTCCCACAATTTCCACACTTACTTTGATAACTACTTTTGTCATGTTTGTTTCGATCTGGTCTTGTGCTTTGCTGATATGGTCGTCGGTTGTTAGTACCACGGTTCGACTCTCTTCGATCTTTCCTTTTGTGTTCGCTGATCTTTAAAATTTCCTCACCTCGAATCATCTTGAGTTGTTTTTGCGAAAGTTCGAATTGTTGTCCAATCTCGATAGCTTTTGCGATATTCAAATCTGACCCCTTGTCTAACATGCGTTCTTGTACTTTTGCATGTCTAACGCCACTGATGATTAGGTCAGTCAATATGTCTTCAGTGTTCGTATAATCACAATCCATCAATAAAAGTCTCAAGTCTTTTACAAAATTGTCAAAGCTCTCACCTTCGCCTTGTTTGCGTTGGACTGCTTTAATTCTTGCTACCCTTTTATTTGTTCTGGGTCGGATATATGTTTCAAGTTTGTCAAGAATTTTGTTTGGGTCATCTTGTTCATTTTCTTCCCACTTAAATGTTTTGTACACTTCACGCCCCTGTTGACCAATCCAAAGACCTAACCAGCCTGCACGGTCTTTAGGCTCTGCTTTTACTAGGGGACCCTTGAATGTAAATTCTACGTGTTGTTTGAACCTTTGAAATTCTTGATAGACGTCTGGTGCACCCCAATTAAATGATGGATGTTCGAACTGAAATCCGGTTGCCATACTGATCCTATTTCACCTGTTGTTTGATTTGATTGTCTATCAATCTGTCGGACGTTGCTGCTGACAGGATGAAACGGAATTGTCATATATTTCTGGCGTGTTTACGTTAACACATCTGACACCATGTAACAACAACACTTGTGTACAACTGTGATATTTTATTACTCAAGGGGAAGTACAAGTGAAGGGGATGGTAACGAACAATATGTTGCGATATGCAAACTAAGTCCAAATATGGAATTTATAAAGAATGATATTACAGGCTCTGTATTATGTTTCTTTGGAATTTAAACCAAATATGAAGAATGGAATACTCTACTGGATGCCTAATTGCATAAGTGTCCTTACAAACAGTGTTCTATTGTCGAGTCTTATAAATTCTTTTCCTAATTTATATCAATGACTTTCCGGAATATCTTACACACAGAAAACTAAGACTCTTTGCAGATGACAGTATCATTTATAAAGAAATAACATGTCAGGACGACTGCAAGAAACTACAATCTGACCTTGATGCAGCTGCAAGGTGGGAAGCCGATTGGCTTATGGCTTTCCACCCAGATAAATGTACAGTACTCATCATCACTCAAAAGAAAACACCCTTCAAACATGATTATATACTTCACAATCACATTCTCGAACCAGTAACTTCAGTAAAATACCTTGGAGTTACACTACAATCAAGCCTTAAATGGAACACCCACATCGACAATATCACTTCAAATGGAAATAAATCTCTTGGATACTTAAAAAGAAATTTACAGATATCAAACCCTGAAGTAAAATCTCGGGCATATCAAGCACTAGTGAGGCCAAAACTTGAATACAGCTGTGGTATCTGGGACCCTCATACACATGACAACAAAAACAAACTGGAAATGGTTCAAAGACGAGCTGCTCGCTATGTTCAAAACAATTACCATAATACTAGTAGTGTCACTTCAATGATTGACACTCTAGGTTGGCAAACTTTAGCTGAGCGCCGTCTTAAAACCAGATTGATCATGATGTACAAAATAACACACGCTCTAATTGCTATCCCAAACAACATACTCATCCCAACTGACAGCAGAACTAGAAAATCACACAATCAGACATTTAGGCATATAACAACACAAAAAGATATATACAGATGGTCATTTTTTCCACACACTATAGTACAATGGAACATCTTACCACAGACCATTATCTCAAGTCCATCAATAGACTCTTTCAGAGAACAGCTAACACCCGCTGTTCTCTTAAGCATTTAATATCAAATACAATTGTACATAGTTCTAAATTTTTTGTTATATTCACACTTTTGATTTCACTTTATTTAACTTTCAAAAATTTATGTAAATATGTTTTACCCACGCATGCAACAGTACGTAATCTTCAACGTCTTGAAGGAGTACTGTATATCTAAAGAAGAAATGCTCCGCGAAACCTCTTTTCAAATTATTAACATCTGTTGGCGGTCAAACTCGGGTTTCAGATTTATTTAGATACTAGCTACTCCAGGGCCCCGGTTCACAAAAGGTCGTAAATCGTAAGCTTGGGCGTACGACTGTCTTTACGATTTACGACCGTTTCACAAAACTTACCTACTTCCGATATACGACATTTTTTGGTCGCAAACTACCGACTGGGTCGGAGCAATCGTAAATCGTTAAAAACAAACGTTGACTGTACATTACAATGAGAAATCATGCCATTCCATCACTTCTGCAGGTTAACAACTTGTCAATATCATACCCAAAATAAAATGCATCTCCCTTTACGTTGTGTATAATTTTCATATCGATTCACCTATTGCAATTTCCGCACAAGTCAGATTTACAAAAGGGATATTTCTTTTGTGTTTATGTCGTTGCTAAAAAGAAACTAATATTGGTTATAAGAATCTTTCTAAATAAACAACAAAATTTTACTTTAAAAATCTACCTCTTTTTCTCTTTATTGAAAGGAAATCTATCCAGATAAAAAAAAACGGAACCGCCACGATATAACTGAAATATTGATGAAACCGGAGTTTCAAACATCATCAAATAAACAAACAAGCATAAGAACGGCGCAAATGTGCGCTTCATAAAACGTAATTATGAAATATTATACAAGGAAAAATTTCAGTGACGTGATACTTTTTGGCACGTATGCAACTACATGCATGAAATCCTTATATTAACTCAATTCATTTTATCATGATTATTTTACACATTATATACTTATCTTTTTTAGATTTTATATAAACAGATTTTTGTTAAGAAAAATAAAAAAAATAATACATATGTCAATGCTATTTTTTATTTGCTTTCTTAATCTTAATAAATTGGATGAGCAGTCATCGGTCAAGTATCATTAACGAAAATGAAAGACATAGATACTCTTACCGAATGGTCATGACATAGATACTCTTACCGAATGGTCATGACATAGATACTCTTACCGAATGGTCATGACATAGATACTCTTACCGAATGGTCATGACATAGATACTCTTACCGAATGGTCATGACATAGCTGAAATATTGCTGAGTTGGCGTTGATTTAAATTGATATTTAAAACACATTCAATGAACGGCTCCACAACATCATTCTTCAAAGACCCAAATGTTGCTAAACACCTTTCTTCTATCCATGACAATATTGTTGTTCCTGCAGACATTGCCCCTAACAATATCGTTCTGCTTGGGAATCACATTGAGACTGCTTGATAACGGAATTAGGTTTTGATCATTTAAATGTCGACTTAAATGATCAAAATGCTCGAGTTTTTGAATGTCAGTATATATGTTATGTTTGGTGGTATTCTTGTGTATGCTCCCCTTCTTCAATTTGTTCCGTAGTAGGTTCATAATCACCTTTGCTAACTGCGTTAGTGGAGATCTCCTTTAGCTCAGTTCGTAGAGCGGTGGCTTACAATGCGAGAGGTCCCGGGATCGAATCCCATTGGGGACATTGTATTTTTCATAGGAAAAAAATGCTCTACTGTTACATGTATAAGGCAGGCTTCATGCAGGGACTTCTCACGGAAACGAAACTAAGCTAGCGCGATCCTTCAATTTCATGCTCCTCTATATAGATGATGTCCTTTCACAACATAATTCCAAGTTTGGTTATTATGTTGATAGAATCTATCCCATGGAGCGTGGAATAAAAGATACAGCTGTCTGCTTTATACATTGACCTACACTGGAAGTAATTGACAGAGAAGACCATTTAAGATCGAAGCTTTACGATAAGACATATGATTACAATGTTTCCATTGTCAACTTTCCTTTTATATGTAGCAACACCTACATATGGAGTGCATATCTCTCAGTTGATACGATATTACAGAGCTTGTGGTTCCTATCATTATTTCCTTGATAGAGGGTATGTCCTCTAGGAAGCTACTGTACCAAGGGTTCCTATTGGTTAATGTTGAAGTCATCAAAGTGCTATGGTCGCTATCATGAACGGAATAACTGACACAGATGACCATGGATATATTCCGTTTGGCATAGTAACAATCCTGTCTCACTTTCCTCTATTATGACTTATCACGTGATCTTTAACAAGAGTAACACGACGAGTGCCATTAGTGTTTGTTTATTGTCCCTTTTCGTTTGTCCTTCGATTTGTGGCTTCCGATTACCACTTTGGTATCTTCAAACTTTTCTTACATCCTGTTGGAACTGGTATAGAAAGAGGATCAGGTTTTTTCCACCGTAAGTTACAACCCTTCCGAGAGGAGCGTCGACTGGTTGAGCGGGACCAATCAAAATCAAAACTCCCTGTAAACAAGAAACGATCGCATCTCTTGTACACAACAGCAATCCCATCATAAGCAACAATTTGTTAGTAATTGTTGGTGTCCCATTGTAAGACATATTTTTCCTACCACACCAATTATCTCTTACTTGTGGCATTAAGTACATCTGTCCATACATCTATTCAATTGCCTCCGCCTTGCATGAGTTATTGTTTATAAACCTGTTTAGAATCCCGAAAGAGAAGTGATATATCTCGCAAGTTCTTTTAAATATTCTGAGACTGATAAAATGTTGACAGGCTCAGTTGTCAAAACCTAGATTCCCATGATAACTTAAGAAGAGTTTGAAGATACCAAAGGGGCAATCAGAATCCGTATATCGAAGAAGTACACAATGGCCAAAAGATGCCAAAGGGGCAATCAGAATCTGTATATCGAAGAAGAACA
>MJUT01011799.1:118692-140555 GCA_002080005.1 Gigantidas platifrons
CACTTTAATCTTTTTCTCCAAAACTACTAGGCCAATTGATACAAACTTAGTGGGAATGTTCATTGAATGGTCCTCTGAAAAGTTGATGTTTTGTTTTTACGATCCGAAATCTTCAAAAGGAACAAGAGGCCCAAAGTGTCAAAAAGGGTGTTTTTTTTGTTTCTGTATGCTTATAAAATTCTCTTTAATTTTCCCAGTAGATTCAGAAGAGATAATTAGAATATGAAATGTAACGATGGCGGCATATTGATGGCAATAGGTCACATGACTCTCTGGGTTAAGTGAGCTAAAAAAAACCTAGAAGTCTTGTTGTAGAATTTGCCTCATGTACTATCAATTAGATTGATTGATATTATTTTTGGTATTTTAATGCCACTTTCAGCAATATTTCAGCTACATCATGGCAACCAGTTTTAGTGGTGGAAGAGGAGAACCACCCACCATGGGCAAGCAACTGGTAAACTATATCACTTTACAAAGCCGGGTGCAAACCCACGCCGTATTGGTGATATGCTTGTATGAATTGCTAGGTAATCCAACTACCTGACTCATTGAGCCACCCGTGCCCTCTATCAATTAAGAGATTAAACACAAAATATATGTCTATATACCTTTTATTTCTCTTAAACTGCAAGTCCTAAGACATGTATGAAAAGTACAAAAACTGTTTTTACAAGAAGATAAATAAATGTAAATGATATGATACAATACTGAATTCTGAACACAATAATAACAGAAATAATATATTTCAAAATACATCACAGAATGGCTAAAACTTGTACAAAAATAAATTGTCACCAACTGAATTGACAAAAAAATGTTCATAGTAGACTTAATGTTTCAATACAATAGTTTAAGAAAAGATTTTAATAGTTTTTGAACATGTCTTAGATAATATTCTAAACCATGATCATCAATAGTGGTGAAAATATGAATGTGATCATTTTATTTCTCTTCTTTTTTTTTTTAAGAAAAGATTAATTGTCATTTAAAATGAGACAACTTACCAAAAAAAGAAAGAAAATTTACCCAATGACATTAAATTTATATTCAAACTTGTATTCAAAGGTCACCATTGGGACAGAGGAAAAATTATTATATAAGAAATACGACCACTTTTTCAAGATCAAAAGACACGAACCGTCAAGTTCTAGTTGGTAATGATTCACCCATTTATTTGAAAACATGGCTGTAGTTTTGCAATTCTGCTATTTTTTGTAACAAATTTACAGTTAATTAGTCAATAATTTGTTAGAACAATTAGCATTGAGAATATATTAAATGTTAATTAACTATAATTCTTAAAAGTCTAAAATGAAAACTGACCGTTACTATACCAGTAAACTGATATGATGGGATCAATTGTGACCCCTGATTGTGTTAGTGAAGGTTTTAAACTGGCTGTTTACAGCAGGTGACCACTAATTGAAGGTGACCGTAAAGGCAGGCTAAACTGTATTACACTACATATCAGAAAAAAAGCTTTGAGAATGAATAGTTCACAAGCAAAGCAGCTTTATGATTATGCAGATGTCATTAAAATGTGGTCAATTTGGAATACCAAACTTTCAGTTATGTGTCAAACAAAGCTAAAGTTTTTGTAAGTAAGATTGTCTAAATAGTAATCTTTATTTAGTCAAATCATTCAAATGACTTAAACATTAATTTTACAGTAATTAGTATTAAAACTAAAAAAATAGTAACTATATTTTTTTTTCAAACACATTCTTTCATAAAAGATAAAAATAAAAGACTTGGTCTTATTTCTGAAATTTTATTTCAAAATAAATTTTAATCTACCATGCAAAATGTTCATTATTATTATCATTATTATCATGCCACACATTACCATAGAAACAAGTCTCATGCTGATATAATAAAAATAATCTTTATTCAACCAAAACATAAATATAAGCATTCATTACTGACATCATATATCACTGAGGATTATAAACACACGAGTATTAATTAGCACTATTTTTACAATTAACCTGTAACAGTCTACTCCACTTTCAAAATACAAGACAAATTCTTGTGTTCCAAACTAGTAGTTTTTTTCAATTCAGATAATCTAAGAAATTAAAATATAATTCATATCTGTCCTTTATTTGAGGGTACTGAGAAAAAGATATTTGAAATTTCAGCCAATCTGACAGCATCAATGACTCTAGCAGCCATACTGAACTTACAAATGGAAGAAAAATCATATAATATGTCAAGGACCACCATAGCATTTTGATCAGTTTTACTTCATTTGGTTTGTGACAGAAAAAAAAAGATTGAGATATGAAAAGTTTATAGACAACAGACCACAGAAGAAAAGAGAATACCCCACACTGACCTTTGGTCCAGGTGAGTTAAATACATGTACCTCATACCTTTAATTACTTGCTTAGTAACTTTAGTTCCTACACCAAAATATGGTCATTCCAAAAAACAATAGAGGGTAAAGGGAAAGACTCCACAAAAAGAACATACTTTCCAAGAAAATAATCATTTGAAGTTAGTATACATATGTATTTACATTTTTCATATTCTTGTTTATAAATAAGTACCTTAAAAACACTTCAACAGTTATTTGACTTAATATCACCATATAATAGGAGTTACCTGAATCAATTTTGTTATTTTATAAAATAAAATATATCACAAAATAAAACTAGCATACAAATTTGTTGACGAAATTAAGGCAACAAAATCATTAATTCATTGTTTTTTCTATCATGCAAACATTTTCCATTTTCTAACACAAATAAATATACCATACAATCATGCATAACAATCGTACAACAATAAATTACCAGTAATAATATTTATATCTCTCAGTCACAATCCTAATCAAAACTCATAACATGTTACTCCCAATCACAACTCATTTAACTCTAAATTATATTACTCCCAGTCACAACTCATCTAGCTCTAAATTAATAACATATTACTCCAAATTAAATGTCATCTAGCTCCAAACTCATATTACTCCTAATCACAACTCGTCTAGCTCTAACTGATAATATGTTACTCCTACTAACAACTCATCTAGCTCCAACTGATAATATATTACTCCTAATAACAACTCATCTAGCTCCAACTGATAATATGTTACTCCTAATAACAACTCATCTAGCTCCAACTGATAATATGTTACTCCTAATAACAACTCATCTAGCTCCAACTTCTATACATATTACTCCTAACTAAAGTTCATCTCACCAAATTTTGACCTCAGTCACATGTACACTAAACTAACCATTGGCACAACATTGTTTTGATGAAATATAGTTTTAATTTATTAGGTCAAGGTCAGTGTACCTTCAGCACTATGGTCCTAACAGTTTTGAGAATGAGTATGTACTCATACTAAAAAAAAACAGCCAATCAGAACACGTTATAAAATTCAAATAAATACTTTGTTCTGATTGGACAATTTGGGAGTATGCATATCAAAGCCATACTGGAAGGTTTTATGATCGAAAGGACTGAACTTTGACCACAAATATATTTCATCACTCCTAAATGAAATATCAACTTCCTCTTCATTATAAAAGACAAATTTCTGTTATTTAATCTTTGTTTAATTTCAATCCAGAAAAATATAAATATTCCCTTTAAAAATTAAAGTGAAAATTTATTTCATAGTGCAAACTTTAGGTACAAAACTTAAAGTTGTTTAAATTACAGGTATACATTTCAAATTCTTGAACAAACTTAATAAAAATTGAAAAGACATACCAGAAAAAAAGATAGTTTAAATATAGTGATAAAGGTCAAAGGTTAGAATTCACATTCTAAATGTTTAACAAACAAGAAACACTCCATCTTAAATAGCTGTTCTTCATCTAAATCATCCCAATGTTTACATCCATATATGGAAACTTAATTCAATGACAGCAGTAGATTAAAAACAACACCAAAATATTTCTATTTACATTTAGTATTTCAACAATATAAATATTAGCAATTCATTTAAAATGCCCATTTTCTAACTGAAAATGTGGTTTTTAATAACCACGAGAAAGGATAACATTTTATTTAGAAAAAAATGTAAAATATGTACTAAAATTTGTAAACATTTGAGATCTAGAGATTTCAACTGAACAATATTAATTATTTAATTATTTCATGACTTGATCTAGTCTTAATTGTCTAACAGTGCACACATTAGATAACAATTGTCAATCATTCTCCATTAATTCATGTTTAGAAATGGCTGGGCTGTTCTACAGAGTACATTATACAGAAGTACAATGTATGATAATAAATATACATAGCGATATAATAAATAGGAATCATGAAACCAAGAAGAATTTTTGTCTTCAAATAAACAATGCTCAAAGGATTGTTATAAAGTGAAAACTCTTATACAAGTTTAATTTTATAATCCCTATCTACACAGCAGTTAATTAATGTAAATCATATCTTAAAGCTACATCAACTAGACCATGGTAATGTATGTCTTTGGTTTACATCAACAAATTCATGGTTTTACGAAAATAAAAACGGGGAAAAAAACCAAAACAGTCAAATCATTGAAAAGAGTTTTTTTTTTCACTGAAATATGTAAGTTCCTTGTGAAAATTTTACAGAAACAAGTCTTGTGCACTCAAGAAGATATTTTACAGAAACGAGTCTTGTGCACTCAAGAAGATATTTTACAGAAACGAGTCTTGCGCACTCAAGAAGATATTTTACAGAAACGAGTCTTGTGCACTCAAGAAGATATGTAAGTTTTTATTGTTACTATATGAATAGAATGTTTGAAATTTACTTATACTGTAGACAGTTTCTTGCTGTTAACTAAACATCCAACATTAATATTTGTGATGAATCTGTTTTTGCATTTTTTGAACAGAGATATTTTTTTTATTTATTACAATGTAAAACAAATACCAGCCTGATAAAAACAGACTGTACAATGTTTATTGTAGAGGAAAAATACACTGTACAATGTTTATTGTAGAGGAAAAATATACTGTACAATGTTTATTGTAAAGGAAAAGTACACACTGTACAATGTTTATTGTAAAGGAAAAGTACACACTATACAATGTTTATTGTAAAGGAAAAGTACACACTGTACAATGTTTATTGTAGAGGAAAAGTACACACTGTACAATGTTTATTGTAGAGGAAAAGTACACACTGTACAATGTTTATTGTAGAGGAAAAATACACACTGTACAATGTTTATTGTAAAGGAAAAGTACACACTGTACAATGTTTATTGTAGAGGAAAGGTACACACTGTACAATGTTTATTGTAAAGGAAAAGTACATACTGTACATTGTTTATTGTAGAGGAAAAGTACACACTGTACAATGTTTATTTTAAAAGGAAAAGTACACACTGTACAATGTTTATTTTAAAGGAAAAGTACACTGTACAATGTTTATTGTAGAGGAAAAGTACACACTGTACAATGTTTATTGTAGAGGAAAAGTACACACTGTACAATGTTTAATGTAGAGGAAAAATACACAATGTACAATGTTTATTGTAAAGGAAAAGTACACACTGTACAATGTTTATTGTAGAGGAAAAGTACACACTGTACAATGTTTATTGTAAAGGAAAAGTACACACTGTACAATGTTTATTGTAGAGGAAAAGTACACACTACAATGTTTATTGTAAAGGAAAAGTACACACTGTACAATGTTTATTTTAAAAGGAAAAGTACACACTGTACAATGTTTATTTTAAAGGAAAAGTACACTGTACAATGTTTATTTTAAAAGGAAAAGTACACACTGTACAATGTTTATTGTAAAGGAAAAGTACACACTGTACAATGTTTAGTGTAGATGAAAAGTAAAAATAAAAACCCTAAGACTGGCTAATTAAAGGGATAGTCCTGTATTGGAGTACTGTATGTCTGTAAAAATCACACTGACCAAATAGTTATAGAAAATACACAATTTTATAAATGTTACATGTTAAGCCACAGTAACGACATTCTCTTGTTTTTTCAACCAAAGGGTAAGATTTCTACAAATAAGTTGAATAAATTTTTGCTTTAAAATTGAAAATGTTTAATTAGTTGACAAGTCACCACTTATCTTGTCTATGTCATTAGTTACCTATGTTTATTGAACCTATGTCATTAGTTACCTATGTCATTAGTTACCTATGTTTATTGAACCTATGTCATTAGTTACCTATGTTAATTGAACCTATGTCATTAGTTACCTATGTTAATTGAACATATGTCATTAGTTACCTATGTTAATTGAACATAGAACACTGATTTTAATGTACATGTATAATAATTTTTATGTCTACAAGAGTATACAACAAACTGACATTTAGGTCTTTAAATGTTTATCCCAACATAAACTAGAGGCTCAAATGAGCCCATATCGCTCACCTAGTAATTCATGTGCTGTTTGGGTTCAAGAAAGTTTATAGTTTCAGATCGACAAAGACACACAAACATTGTAGAGCATCATATACAGAATATTCCTACCATGTTACTATTCAATCTTCTGCGAAGAACATTTCTGTAATTTCACCAAATCAGAAAGCATTATTGGCTTTATTTAATTTCAGAAGGAAATGAAATTCACAGATAATGTTGAGGGCCACCCAAATTACATTTCTCCTAAGTTTATATCCATTTGCTACAAAGAAAAAATTTACATGTGAAAAGCTAACAAATGCAGCAGATAACAACGATGAAGATGACAAATGCAAAGTGATGACATTAATTCACATGACCATTTTGTTAGTCCATGCACGCTATAAGAGAATTAATTTACTATGACTTAACAATAACAAATGCCATGATGACAATAATTTATCTAACCCTTGTTAGTTGTGTGTGCCTAAACAGGAGAAATACCCCCAAAGTATTTCTAAACGTATTGAATATATTAAATACTCAGAAAAAGAAAATACATCCATTACAAAAATCTTGGAATGATTATCATGCACTCCCTATTGTGTACAAAATTATATTTCTTAACAAGTGAGCAAATTTCAGCTTATTAACAAAATACAAAATTCATTATTGAAAGGGAAAATTTGATCACAACAATATCTTGTTTGACTTAGAAAAAACATAGAAACACAATAAAACAAACACTACAATCATACATGTGACATGATTACTGAAATAAAAAACTTTTCTTGTTTGTACATTTTGGAACATTACATACATTGTCAGAAAATATGAAATTTATTTGTAGGAGCTTTAAAACAGGTAGAACAAGAAATGTGGGCATCACAAAATACGCCCGTCTATATAAAACGATCATGTTGTCAAAAAATATATTTATAGTAATGGTGACCTTGACCTTTGACCTAATGACCCCAAAATATATAGCGTTCTTCCCCTTCCACAGGGGAATCATCTGACCAAGTTTGGTAAAGATCCAATATACTGAACTAAAGTTATCGTGCGGAAACGATCCTGTTGTCAAAAATTATATTTATAGTAATGGTGACCTTGACCTTTGACCTAATGACCCCAAAATAAATAGGGTTCTTCCCCTTCCACAGGGGAATCATGAGGTCAAGTTTGGTAAAGATCCAATAAACAGAACTAAAGTTATCATGCGGAAACGACCCTGTTGTCAAAAATTATATTTATAGTAACAGTGACCTTGACCTTTGATCTAATGACCCCAAAATATATAGGGTTCTTCCCCTTCTACAGGGAAATCATGTGCCCAAGTTTGGTAAAGATCCAATACACAGAATTAAAGTTATCATGCGGAAACGACCCTGTTGTCAAAAATTATATTTACAGTAACAGTGACCTTGACCTTTGACCTAATGACCCCATAATAAATAGGGTTCTTCCCCTTCCACAGGGGAATCATGTGGCCAAGTTTGGTAAAGATCCAATATATAGAACTAAAGTTATCGTGCGGAAACGATCCTGGTGTCAACAATTATATTTATAGTAATGGTGACCTTGATCTTTGACCCATTGACCCCAAAATAAATAGGGTTCTTCCCCTTCCACAGGGGAATCATGAGGTCAAGTTTGGTAAAGATCCAATATACAGAACTAAAGTTATCATGCGGAAACCTGTGTGGACACCCGTCCGCCGCCCGCCATACCCAATCATATAATACGGCCCGTCTCGAGACGGGCGTATAAAAATGAGCCTCTGGAAAGCTATTCTGTCCTGTTTTGCTGTGAGTGCAAATAAATTTTATTTTTACCGACAATGTACATATATTGTGTTTATCTTGCAATGCCAAAAAAGTCCAAAATAACTGTCAAATTTTACTAAAAAATGCAGGTAACAGAAAAATTCAATTAAGTGAATGACTAAAAAACACTGAATTTTATTTGACCCCTTTATTAATACCAAAAATCACACGATTGCAGTATAAAATGGAATCTAGATGAATTGTTAACAACTTAAGTTTGAATCTAACTTAAATAGATCGATCATGCATTGATTTAATCTGACAAAATGAGATGAATCACAACATGAGCAGCGTTAACAGATAGCAATCACTAACTGATCTGAAGCAGCCTAATATTATAATATTATAATGTTTTAATGTTTTATACATGGCAGTATTAGAGGTATCTGACCTTTATCAATTGTCTACACATGACATGATGTGAATCTTTTAAATAATGTTTCTTATGCACAGAAAAAATATGGATTTTTGTTATGCCAATTATGCTACAAGTCTATGCCTTTGACTATATTCCTCCTCTTTGAAAATAAGTCACAATTTTCCTACTGAATGGGGGTACTCTTAAAAAAATTATACCAGCAAAAATAAGACAGTTTATTCTTACACAGAGGATAAAGTAGTTCTCGATTTTCACAGGAACAGATTTTTCTGTCTTACACCAGGGGGTGTAAGACAAGCTACATGCCCTGTTACCGTCCAAAAGTAATCGTCGCTTCAAGATTTTTCAGTGTTATTTATAACTCTGCTTGTGATCCTTTGTTAATATTTCTTGTATATGTGATTAAAATAAAATATACTTTACAAAATATAACGGTAGCCAAAGTCTAATCTATCTTTTAAAGCTCTTAATATAACGGTAGCCAAAGTCTAATCTATCTTTTAAAGCTCTTAATGTTGTGTCATTTGGTTACAACGTGTTTGTGTATGATTTTTGTCAACAGTTGGCACTTATCGATTTCCTGTTCACTGAATCAATCAGCTGACCGAGTTATTGACGTCACAGTGAAATGACATAAATTTCTAATAACAGTGTTTGTGTTAATTTGTTGGTTTAAAAACAAACGTTTTCTTTACTATTGTTATATTTATTGTGATATGAAAGTCAAATTTTAAATATTATTACAATTTGAAATGTTCATGATTTGGTGTCTCTTTCACATTGCGTATTATTTTATTGATGGTTGTGATGTGGTCGTCTTCGAATATACACACTACACAGTACACAAATTAAAATAAAATAAACACAAGTCAAATGTAGGTCAGGGAAATGTCGTGAGAATAAAATTGATTTACCTAGTCAAATCGTTCTATAAAAAGGTGACGTGCTTGTTCATTGCCAAATGTATTCATTTCATGATATGTGTCCGAATAACACACATCCCAACAGAATTTCACCGCGAAGAAAGAAAAAAATATTTGGGGGGATGTCTGTGTAAGAAAAATATCAAACACCGATGACAGGTGTTAGATCCTATTATACATTGATAATCAAGAGAGAAATTCTCAAAATACCAAGATAAGAAAGTGAGTAGTCATGAACGTGTGTTTCGTGTATTGAATTTACATCCGTTTCTACGATTTTTTCGGCCATGTGGTCTTTTTGTTTTTCATTTTATTGCTTATAATTTGGTAAAAAAAAAGTAACTACTAACTTTAGTTGTTATAATTGTTGTATTCATAGTTCGAATAACACACAAATATATAAATAATGAAAATAAAAATCCAGTCATTCGTTATTCATTTTTTTCCCTGTTAATTTCCATTTTAAAATGAGACTTGTTATATTGGTCAAGCTGAGATACACCATTTGATAGTAAAATAAGTGAACCCACCATGCTTGTTTTTTAGCATTGTTGCTAATTAATATTTTTGTGCACCATATAATTTTTTTTTTATGTATATGGGCTTAGTTTTAAATTTGTATAAAACTGAATGTACATATCTATATAATAAACAGGACAACTAATCTATCTGTTGGATTATTAAAAATCTGCCAATAGTGTCGGAACTACTCTTTAAATTCACTTGTGGCTTTATTTTGATATTCTGAAAAATGGATATGTTATTCCATAAACAATTGAAGATATGCTGGTCTTGAAATTATCCCAATTTTCTAAAGTATTCAAGAAAAATAAACTGTGACTTGTTTTCAAAGTTTTAGGGTTATTCTGCCATATTATGACAATTCCATATAATGAAACTGAATTGTGTTATATTATATAAGTAATGTAATGTTAAAATATGATACATCATAAAACTGAATGTTTAAGTGAACTATGTTTGATTATAAGGGGTAGAGTTCAGATGAACATTAGTGTGTATTATGTCAGATTTGATTATTAATTTATGTGTGTTTATAACACCTTAGTAACAATACTACACCTATATTATGGCAAGAGAAATATTTACCTTATTATTTTTGACTATAATTCAAAACTGTTTTTACAGAAAACAAGTAATTCTCCCATTAATTGTCTAGGGATAATTTACTATTTCGACCCTCTAGTCTAGAAAATAAGGTATTTAGCACACGTCAATATCACACGTATGAACTTACACGATACAAACACACACTTATACACACACATAGAGAAGTACAACTTGACATACTACAATATTATGCACCAGGAAAGAATTACACAACACACAATTTATATATATATTACTCCATAAATATCTACTAAAGTCCTGACCTTCGTCAATGGTACTCTAAGATCTGTTTATGATAAAACAATAAATACCTGAAATATAGGGAAAACATTTTAATTTATATAAAATATATAAAAATGTCTTATTGAAACAATAATTGAGATGTATTGATTAATACTGTCTTGAGCAGAATTCAATAGCACTTACAATTTCAAAGATGGAAAGATATTTGTACAATCACCATTTAAGTAGAATTGTAAAATTTGTGATGTGAAACTTGTTAGTGCATGGATAATCAAAAATATCATATACTGAGGTACCAATTTTTGTGGTTTTCGTGGGTAGGCTGATCCACAAACTTTATTTTTGTGGTTTTCGTGGGTAGGCTGATCCACAAACTTTATTTTTGTGGTTTTCGTGGGTAGGCTGATCCACAAACTTTATTTTTGTGGTTTTCGTGGGTAGGCTGATCCACAAACTTTATTGCTCTTTTTTTAGTTGTGAAAAACAAAAATTAAAAATAAGATGGAGATTATATATTTGTAAAACATACAAACAAATTTAATATATATTGATGGAAATTGCTATTGTACGTGCTCATAAAATAATTTCAGATGATTTTTTTTTAATTTCCAAATTTGATAAAATAACACTGATTTGCAATGATTTATAATTATAAAATTCAAAAGATAATCTTGTTCCGATTCTAAGTTGATATATGTAAAAAAAATAATTGAGAAAACGAATGCGTTAATATGCACGTTCCACTTCCGATTACATAATTATACGGCTCATTTGTTTAGTGTATTAAAGCTGTATCAAAGTTTTGAAACCCAGTGAAACTAATTATGTTGAAAATATAAAATGAACAAATTTTATTTTGGTACAAACAAAAAATCCACAAATTGACAAATCCAAGAACTTGTAATTTTTTACTAAACCACGAAAAATGTATACCCACAAAGAAAGGTACTTTCACAGTACCTTTCTACAACTTTCTTGGTCATAAGGGTTTTTCCTCCTTATCAATATTTTTAAAATAAGACTTATACAAATTCCACTTGCTTTTTTTTTTTTTTCTTCTAACCAAGACATGAATGAGTATATTAAGTATACTTACTCTTCACTATTGAGCACCTCCTGTGGTGAAGCACGACTGAGATGTTCATCATATTTAAATTTACCCTTCACTATTGAGCACCTCCTGTGGTGAAGCACGACTAATGAGATGGTCATCACATTTAAACTTACCCTTCACTATTGAGCACCTCCTGTGGTGAAGCACGACTAATGAGATGGTCATCACATTTAAACCATTGATCCTTGTGTTGTCTGATATAACAAGTGTAGTGACCACATTCTATCGTACCCATGTGGTTAACCACAGCAAAAAGGGAATATCTACAATCACAAATATTTTGTTAATTTTTAATTAAATGGGTAATGTCGTTGATTCTGGTGATTTTTATTTGTCCAGATATTTTTTACCAGGAGTACATTAAAAACATAAATTAACACATAAATTAACACTAATTATAAAGTTTTAAAATAAAAAGTCCATCCATTCTCTTTTATTTTCATGAAAACACATCTCAAACATAAATTACTGTCTGTACGACAATATACTCCCTATTCATATGACCTTAGATGACCTTTAACTATGCATGCACGAAGTCTGTGATTGGGGGAAAAATGTCTGCTGATGAGAAATTGCATGCAGTCGAATTTTAACTGATTCTGCTAGGGGGAAAAAACAGGAAAGAAGTTTTGGCGAATCATAATAAAACAAGAATTAACATAAAAAATTAATGGCACTCTTCCTTAACTTTTAGTTTTTACTTCAATTTCATAAAAGAATTTAATGATAGTTTCACGAAAATAATTATTTTCTTGCTTCAGTGTTTGGTGTGCCATATTACCAGACTTCGTTCAACATAAATAAATTGTAAAAAACAGTCTCCTTCCCTTGATATAAACAATTTAGACTAAGTCACATCCAAACAAATTATAAATCTGTACAATGGAAAAAAAATAAACTAAATTTACAAGTGTATAATAACCAAACTGACTGTCAATTATATAAAGGTTCCAAAAATCTCTGATAGATAATTCATAGTTCAATTCAAACCCCGCTCAGGTGAGGTGTACTTGATGCAATATCATGTGATAAAGTTTGTCAGTGACTTGCGGCAGGTCAGTGGTTTTCTCCTGGTAGTTCGGTTTCCTTCAACAATAAAACTGATAGCTACGATATAACTAAAATATTGTTGAAAATGGCATTAAACACCATAACCCTAACTCTATAATTCATAGGGTAACAAACGAAAAAAAGGATAAAAAAAATTTCCCATTATGACGTCATTTTAACCCCGCTGAAACAGTGGTGGAAAAATCTGTAATCCTCTAGAGGATTAAAATGTCTCGTGCCTTTCCCCGCATTTGACTCGTTTGACGGCTTTTGAAATAATGTTCGTGCTAAATAATGGGAGAAACAAATTCTTCTTCAGTTGCTCATGTGGGTTACGATATTTCTCCACTCTCGAGAGTTAAATTAAAAATTTTAACCACTCGCCTCACGGCTCATGGTTAAAATTTTTAATTTAACTCTCTTGAGTGGAAAAATATCGTAACCCACGGGCAACTGAAGGAGAATCTATATCTAACTCATTCTAATTTCTATTGTTCTACAGGTTTAACATGTCAAATACTAATATTTCATGATTTAAAGATGATCACAAAGTCTATAATACAACTGATACATTGGATTCTGATTTATTTCACTGGGTTGGGTTATGGTGTTTAACGCCACTTTCAATAATATTTCAGTGGCCAGCTTTATTGGTGGAGGAAACCAGAGTACCTGGAGAAAACCACCGACCTGTCGCAGGTTACTGATAAACTTCATCACAAAATGTTGTATCAAGTAGACTCCACCTGAGTGGGATTTGAACTCACAACGTTAGTGGCGATAGGCACTGATTACATAGGTAGTTGTAAATCCAACCTCCATACGATCACGACAACTCCTTTTATTGCACTGAAAGTACAACACAGAATAACATAATATAACACTATTGTACTTACTTATTATCACATGAAAGACTTTTGGCAGATTCTTGGACGATTTGATTACTATACCCATTTTTATTGTCGCGTGATGACGACATGAATGGTGTCATGTCAAGTTCATCCGGGAATGACACAAACGTAGAAATTTTCTTATGGTACCCTGTTGAGTGTTCAAACCTCTGTCAAAAAAAAAATAAGCAGACATTTAACACAATCTATACTAGAAATTTTCTTATGGTACCCTGTTGAGTGTTCAAACCTCTGTAAAATAAAATAAGAAGACATTAAACAAAATCTATATAAATGACTAGTATACAATTTTAAATTATTGACATGTGGTGCTTCACTGCTATCATCAAATTTACATATTATAAATAATTGTACTTTTAAGTCATACAAAAACAAATATTTTGTTTCTCACTTTTTAAAATATTTTGAAGGTGCAGCAATATTTTATTTATTTGGTCACAAAAATGTTTTATTTCTGCATTATATGTAATGTCATTCTATAAATAATGTACTGTGTGAGACTTTTGGTGTATATGAGGTAAATCAAGAATGACATAGGATGACAATATAGCTGGTTTATCATGTTTAACACCATTTTCAACAATATTTCAGTTATATCATGGCGGTCAGTTTTATTTGTGGAGGAAACCGGTGTACCCAGAGAAAACCACCGACCTGTCACAAGTCACTGACAAACTTTATCACATAATGTTGTATTGGGATGACAATATAATAATGAACCAGGAAAAGACACATGGCATTCCTTACAACTGCAATAAATAAAAAAAAAAAGCATGTGACTAAGGCCATGCAAAGTTAATTTACTTGTTTCTCAGGCCCTTTTTTGTCAAAATTGATGAAGGAGGGCAGCATTTTTTTTTATCCTTTTACTGCTGTAAAAAGTGATGAGGGAGGCATTTTTTCTTCTTTTTTTTGTGAAAAATATGGCAATGTATAAATCTTTTCATTACTTTATTGAAAATTTCAATTTTATTTCTTCCCATGGTGGCAGAAACATCACAAGTGGTTAATTTTTATGGAAACGTCCAATCTGCTGGTCCCAACGTACCATTTTTTATCTCCATAAACAATTCCAATAAGGTACAAGCTTCGGAG
Organism: Gigantidas platifrons; assembly: GCA_002080005.1. Lineage (NCBI taxonomy): Eukaryota > Metazoa > Mollusca > Bivalvia > Mytilida > Modiolidae > Gigantidas > Gigantidas platifrons. The sequence goes on from MJUT01011799.1 coordinate 133,697, forward strand.
AAGCCCCCTATTATGTTTCCTGGTAAAACTGGCAAACATTTGTGCCGAATTTGCACAGAAACGATTGACATTTTGTCTAAATGTCAAACGGAAACAGGTTTTTTATTTATACATTGTCATAACGATGCTTTAAATCTCATTTAAGCATGATGCGTTTTAAAGCGTTTCACCGACCACGCGATATAAGAGAAAAACGGATGCGGTTGTTCTTTCCGTACGGACAGCGCTACCGCATTAATTTTTTTTTTTTTACTATTTTTGCAATAAAATCGGCAATGCGGCTATGAATTTCCACATGCGGGCGGGCCTGAGAACCAAGAAATTAACTTTGTATGGCCTAAGTATCATAGCTAATTCGAAAAGAACAGAACATTAATTCAACAACAATGTAATCTAAATAAATATATCTTTAGATGAAAACATGCTACAATCTATACATATATACCTTGAGATGAAAATATGCTATAATCTACACATATATACCTTGAGATGAAAACATGCTACAACTGGTTGTTTTTTCATTGTCAACTGTTTAGTAGATTCCTGATAACTATGACAAATACTACATTTTATTTTGGCTGAACTTCCTAGATGTTCGGGTTTTGTAAATCTGAAACAAAAAATTCAAATATTGTATATTGCCAATATGGAAATGCCCATGTATTAAACTATTTATTATATACTTCCGACATCTGCAGACGTAAACACCGGAAGTTGTTTATTTTGTCTGAAACGCACAAGGGGCACCTAATAACCGGTTATTTTCCCGGGGTGTGAAAATATGGACAGTTTACTTCAGGTCATATTGGTCATACAAAAATGCCTTTATTTTAACTAAGTATGTAATAAATAGAGAATAATACATGGCAAAATCCGTATCATATGCCGTATCATCCCGAGATACCAATATCATCCAGAGGGCCTTTAGGCCCGAGGGATGATATTGGTCGAGGGTGATACGGCATATGGTACGGATTTTGCCATGTTTTATACACTTTATCATATATTTAAACAGTAGAGTATACATTTCAACCATACCTTTGATAATACATGTATTTTATGAAAAAATTCAATTCTTTTTTAATTTTGAAATTTTTTCAATTTTTAAACATTTATGAAAATTTTGAATTTATTTTGAAATTTTACGAAATTTAGAAATTGTTTGGGTATACGATAAAGGGTAGGGGTATGATAAAGGGTAGGCATCTGGCACTTTATCAAATATTCAAAACTACTGTATATACCACTAAATATATGATAAATATAAATTCAAAACTGAATGTCTCAATTAATCTATTAGACTGAAAAACAGATAGGATCTATCTAAGGATTGATCGCAATTTTTGTTCGGTTGATGAAGAAATAACCTAAATCAGGTTGTACACACCGTGTAACCTGCCTAGCATGTTACGCAAGGGTGTGTACAACCTGATTGAGGTTATTTCGAATGAACCGAACAAATAATTTCGATCAATCCTTATAAATGAATTCAAACTTTTTTTGTTATGATATTGAAAAATATATTTATTTTTTCAAAATAAGGCAAATAATCAGAAATAAATATAGTATAACGAATCGTAGATTTTGAATATCAAAAGAAGACCACGAGAGACTGAAGTACGCATAAGGATTTAAACGAGTGGGCGGAACTTGTTCCGTCCACGAGTTTAATCCTTAATGCGTATTCGGTCACGAGTGGTCTTATTTTGATATTCAAAATCTATGATTAGTTATACTGTTTATTATATAGACTTCCAAAATTTCTTTTATATTATTTTATTTAATTTGTATATTTCATTCCACGCGTATGAATCTACGAGCAATGATAGTGTGTAATCAATATGGCCGCACATTCAAACAAGTCAAGTGTTGTCGCTTCGATGAAAAAAATTGGAAATTTAAATGAAGGACGAGTTTCTTAATTTTATTTGAATATGGGCAGATTTGTAAAGTTGTTGTGGAAAAATTCATTGCAATTGTGACTAATGTCAGTCCGATTTATCTGAGGAACCAGGCACGATGTGTTATTATTGTCCGAGTCGTGTGTATTTCATGTGTAACAGAATTCGAACTAAGGAATGAATCAATGTCCTCAAATGAAACGTTCTGAAATCTATCCGACTGGGCTTTAGTTTGATATACATTTTCATTTGTATTGCCATTGGAATTTGGAACATTTGTTTGGACACCTAGAATATTAAATTCTGGCATTTCCACATTTTCCAAGTCAAAATCATTTTCTTCTAAAAATTTGGAGACTACAACTGCCGTATATGCGTCAAAATGATCAGACATTTTGTTTTGTTTTTTGTTTTTTTATTTTAAGATTGTTCAAAGCAGACAATTTTTCATTGAAAAGGGGTGGTGAAAGGAATTAGGAAACTGACAATCTATAATGCACTTTTAACATTGCCGTTGTTTGTTTATATTTAAATCTGTTGTGTTATGCTAGTGAAATGATTCGATTTAGAATAAGCAAGTGTTTGATTTTAATGTATCAATAATTTTTTCATTTGTTTAATTGTTTCAGTTTACAATCATGTGTGTATTCACCGTAGCACAACAAGGGACGTAACCACTACCCTTAAAGTTGTCTAAAAGTAGTTCTGGCGGGAAAAAACTGATATTTCACATGTGAAATATCGGAATTTATTTCACGGATAAATCTCCATAATTCACACCTATCTATATAATAAATTTAAATAACCTCAAAGATGTCTCATTTAAAGAAAATCACCTGATGACAACGGCACACGACGCCTTGAGAACGACGTCTATTTTCAGATTCAGTACATATGAAAATAACCTCAACTTTTTAAACCAATCAAAACACGTATAAAATGACATGTGACTCTAAAATTAATTTATTTAACATTCGAGGGTTGTCCGTAAAGTTTGTGGACTATCTCAATAAAATCTGACTGGCATGTCCGAAATAATTGAAACTAGGATATAATTAATTACATGATTTACTGATTAATTGTACAAAATTTTATCACAGTACATGCTTAAATAATCTTATTTCCGTCAATTTAAAAATCAACAGAAACTCACACCCGGGGCAACACGATAAAAATTCCTGACTTTCAACGACATCAACAGCAGTAAAAGTTATTTTCTCGACGTAGTCCACGTTCAACTCAAAACATTTTTTTACATCTCTTTAACCAGTCATCAAATATTTTCTCAAATTGTTCCGTTTTCATATTTAGAATTATATTCATCACTTCCTGTCTTAGTTCCGGTAAATCATCGAACCTCCGTCCACGGAGAAATGATTTAATGTACGGAAATACCACAAAATCCATTGGCACTATTTTTTGATAAATTGTTTTGACAATTCCACTCTTTTTGTTACATGCTCAGCTGTAAAAATTCGCAGTACTCATCTAGCACATACTCGGTTCATATCTAAATCATTTGCTAAAATTTGGTGTGCTGGTCTTAGAAATTCCACATTTGTCTGCAACTTCACGGACTGTTAGCCGCCTATCACTGTTAATATCCCAAACTTCATTTTTTACAGCATCGGATTCTCTAAAAGATGGTCTGCCTTCCCGCTCATNGTCTGCTAAACTGTCTCTTCCGTCCGCAAACCTTTTGTGCCATTTGAATATCAATGAACGGCTTACTTTATTATGTTTCTCTGACTGTTTTAAGAACTTGTGCGTTTCTGTTGGCGTTTTTCCGATGTCCACGCCTGCTGCTCCACCTTTTCCGCAAACGTCCCTTTTTTTTTAGTAATGCCGATCCTGTCTTCAGCACTTCAAATCCAAATTTCTCAGCAATTTCAAAACTTTGACTTTTCAAATTTAGCAGGTGTAACGTCTAAGAGTATTGTCGACGTCATAGTGTAAGTTTTAGGTGAATTTTCACGGAGTTTGATACTTAGAAAAACAAAAAATTAAAAACAGTGACTCACATGTTATGTGGTATTTTTGCCGTGCTCCGGGTGTGAGTTTCTATTGATTTTTAAATTGACGTAAATACGATTATTTAAGTATGTATTGTGATAAAATTTTGTACAATTAATCTGTAAATCATGTAATTAATTATATTCTAGTTTCAATTATTTCGGACATGTCAGTCAGATTTTATCGAGATAGCCCACAAACTTTATGGACAACCCTCGTATATACAACATTCATTCATTTTTTATGGAAATTTTTCACCAATACTTCTTAGTTTCTTCTCATCAGTGTCAACATTTTAAATATCTATAGTTAGTATTTGGTCTTTCTGTCATTATTTCATGTGTATATTTTGTAAGGAGAGGACTTCATACAATTTGAAATAACTTGCTGTCCAATCCTATTGTTTATGTACAATAAAACATTATTAAACTAAACTACAACATGCATAAACATTCAAACATTTGAATTAAATATTCAGTTTATACTGTTACTAGGTTACATAGTTACCAGTCAGCTCTAGATTTTGCTTAGACAATGATAAGTTCAGATGTTTACCGTAATATCATATTTTTTTGGACACATGCTGTAGACAATTAGTCATATCAACAATGATTTATTTGAATCCATTTTGAACTACTGTGAACTCATTATTATTTGTTAGATATCAATTTTTCGTGGATTTCATAGATATTATAAAACCACAAAATTCAATATTCAAGGAATATTTATCACCATACATACATGTACTAACTATAGATAAAGTTTGTCAGTGACTTGCGGCAGGTCGGTGGTTTTCTCTGAGTTCTCCGGTTTCCTCCATCAATAAAACTGACCGCCACTATATTATATAACTGAAATATTGTTGAAAGTGGCACAAAACACCATAAACCAAGCCTAGCCATGGAATCAATGAATTTACATGTTCAAGCAATGAAAAAAAATCCATCAAACCACGAAAATTGGTATCCATAAATTTAAATAATATTGTGTGGTAATTTGGTAGAAAGGTGATCGAAATGTAGATCATATATCAATATCAAGCAGGTTTTCAAAGATGAAAAAATAATGAAATATATATCAGGTATGCTCATTTGACTGACAGATGACATGTAAAACTTAAACCTTAAATGTGCAGTCCTCAAAAAGAAAATTTGAATTTACTGGTCCGAATCAAATTATATATATATATATAAAAAACTATGTATATATTGTATGTGATAATCTTCCAAGAACACTTTACTAAAGTGAAGTAGTTTTCATGAAACACCATGTTAACCCTGATTCTTATTTGATAACATATGTACACCTTAAATGTCTATGACTTACCTTTTTAAGCAGTCTAAAAGTGAGGTAGGTTCATAAGTTCCTGGACTGTTAGAATAACCTGTAATAAGATAGTAAATACATATATGTGTATCTTAAATGTCTATAACAGTAGACTAGTTTAATAGTAGGTATTGTTCTTGACAAAGTTTCACTTCAATCTCATCATGCCATGAAAAATATAATTACTTGAATTGTAATTGTTAATCAAAAGACCCATATCATATATAAAGTCAATGAATTGTAGACATCAGCTTCTTTAGTAATAGGCAAAATAGGATAACTGTTCAAACATGCAAATAAAATATTAGCTTTTATTATAAATTTACAAATTCTAATGCTTAAGTATACCAACCTGAGCTAGGGGAGGAATTAGATGTTCCATTAGATGATGGAGGGCCTGGACCTAAATCTAATGATATGTCCCATATAGGGTCTATTGTTGTTGAAACATTTCTGTAAAAATACAAAAATAATTGTAGGTGTTAGTAAGAAAATTTGAGTGAGTGAGTAATTTGAGTGATTGTTGTTTAATGCCAATGAGCAATTTTTCAGCTATATCATGGCGAGAACAAGAGAATTATCAATGAGATGATGAGGAGGTCCGCTTTGTACTAGAACTAGAGGCTCCTAGGAGCCTGTAATCGCTCACCTGGCTCAAAGTTGGCCCAGCAGTTTCAGAGGAGATAATTTTTAAGTGATTTTTTGCTGAATTTTCTATTTTTAGCAACGGTGGCCAAATTGCTTGGCGGCCGGGGTCGTCGGACACAATCCTGAAAGATGACTACCTAAAGACCATTCCACCATAGTTTGGCCCCAATTGGCCCCGTAGTTTCAGAGGAGATAATTTGTAAGTGATTTTTTGTCAAATTTGATATTCTTAGTAACGGTGGCTATCATCGGACACAATTTACAAAGAGGACCATCTGAAGACCATTCCACCATAGTTTGGGCCCAATTGGCCCAACAGTTTCAGAGAAGATAATTTGTAAGTGATTTTTGGCCGAATTTTCTATTTTTAGTAACGGCAGCCATCTTGGTTGGTAGCCGGGGTCGTCGCACAGAATTGTGAAAGGGGATGACCTAAAGACCATTCCACCATAGTTTGGGCCCAATTGGCCCAGCAGTTTCAGAGGAGATAATTTTTAAGTGATTTTTTGCCAAATTTTCTATTTTTAGTAACGGTGGCCATCTTGGTTGGTAGCCGGGCTCGTCGGACACAATTCTGAAAGAGGACCATCTGAAGACCATTCCACCATAGTTTCGGCCCAATTGGCCCAGCAGTTTCAGAGAAGATAATTTTAAAGTGATTTTTTGCCGAATTTTCTATTTTTAGTAATGGCAGCCATCTTGGTTGGTGGCCGGGGTCGTCGGACATAATTCTGAAAGGGGATCACCTCAAGACCATTCCATAATAGTTTGGGCCCAATTGACCCAGCAGTTTTAGAGGTGATAATTTTTAAGTGATTTTTTGCTGAATTTCCTATTTTTAGTAACGGTGGCCATCTTGGTTGGCGGCCAGGGTCGTCGGACACAATTCTGAAAAATGACCACCTAAAGACCATTCCACCATAGTTTGCGCCCAACTGGCCCAGTAGTTTCAGAGGAGATAATTTTTAAGT
>MJUT01011799.1:160301-179295 GCA_002080005.1 Gigantidas platifrons
GTGACCTTGACCTTTGACCTTGAAAATCAATAGGGTTCCAGATTTTCTTAAGGACTACGTATGTACCAAGTTTGGTCAAAATCCATTGAAGGATGTTGATTCTATAGTGTTCACAAGGATGTTACACAGTAAAAATTTGACCCCTTGACCTTTGAACTTGAAAATCAATAGGGTTCCAGATTCTCTTAAGGACTAAGTATGTACCAAGTTTGGTCAAATTCCATTGAAGGATGTTGCTTCTAGTGTCCACAAGGATGTTAAACGGTAAGGTTTGACCCAGTGACCTTGACCTTTGACCTATGACCTTGAAAATCAATAGGGTTTCAGATTTTCTCAAGGACTAAGTATGTACCAAGTTTGGTCAAAATCCATTGAAGGGTGTTGATTCTAGAGTGTCCACAAGGATGTTACGGAAGGAAGGACGGATGGTAGCGTTACTATATCCCTTCGCAACTTCATTGGCGAGAGGATAAAAATCCAACTAAGCGTGTTGGTCTAGTATAAATCAGACATCATCATCATCTCATCAAAATGTAACTTCTTGTTGCATGATATAGCAATATACATCAGTAAATACCAGTAGCCATCTTTTATTCTTCAATCTATCAGAGAAATCTGTCCAATGAAAATTAAAAGAAAATTGCATCATTTTCTTCCAAGATAAGGTTGTTTCACACAGATATTAAAATTTCCATTTTAGTGATCACGTGAATTGCATACTGTTTGTATTTACTAGTGAGGAGTTCAAGTAAAAAAATGTTTTGATAACTAGTATCATGAGTTGAGTGAGGCACCTTTATATTTTTGGCATTTTTGAAAAGACAAGTTTTGGTTCATTGTTTTTACATATTGCTGTGCTCACTTCTAGTGGTGTGGAAGATGATGGGTTCAATCTTCTTGCCAGTTAAAACCAAAGACTTTAAAATTGATATTTGCTGCTTCTTCTCTAAACAAGCAGTATTAAGAAGTAAGAGCTAAGACTGTTGTTTCTAAGTGGCAGCATTAAGGAGTAAGAGCTAAGACTGATGTCTCTAAGTGGCAGCATTAAGGAGTAAGAGCTAAGACTGATGTTTCTAAGTGGCAGCATTAAGGAGTAAGAGCTAAGACTGATGTTTCTAAGTGGCAGCATTAAGGAGTATACGAGCTAAGACTGATGTTGCTAAGTGGCAGCATTAAGGAGTAAGAGCTAAGACTGATGTTTCTAAGTGGCAGCATTAAGGAGTAAGAGCTAAGACTGTTGTTTCTAAGTGGCAGCATTAAGGGGTAAGAGCTAAGACTGCTGTTTCTAAGTAGAGTGAGGGTGGCTCAATGAGGAAGGTAGTTGGATTACCTAACAACTCATGCAATACAAGCCTATCACCAATACAGCGTGGATTGTAAATTACGAAATGGGTGCACTCGCCTCGCAGCTGCAAGTGATAAAGTATACCAGTTGCTTGCCCATGGTCGGTGGTTCTCTCCGGGTACTCCGCCTTCTTCCACCACTAAAACTGGTCGCCATGATATAGCTGAAATATTGCTTAAAGTGGCATTAAACACCAAAAATCAAATCAAATCATCATCTAAATGGAGTGATATGTCAACATGCAGACTATTGTTTCAGTGAGCTAGCATTTTAAAAATCCAACTCAGCAGGGCAGTCTAGTACAATGCAGATCACATTTGTCTGAATGATACAGTTCAGAGTAAAAATAATGCACTTTTATGGAATGACAGTCTTATTTGTTACTTGAATAGTGTAAGAAAACCAATCCAGTCAACATCTGTGTTTCTCATCAACTTCTCAGTCTAGAACCAAAAATAAAATTAATAGTTGTGATATACATTGTACATGTAGCTGAAAACAAAAGCCACCTTGGTCTAAGTTTAGTGGCCATCATATAGTTTGTAAGCATGGTTACGGTTGAATAACGCATGATTTATGACCTATTATAAAGATGTAAAAACATGTAGTAAAGAAATTATTCATCTATTTTAGCTACCATCTTCCTACCAACCAGAAATTATCCTACTAGACCTGGAAAATCTAGCAGAAATTCCTAGGAACATTTCTGAAGCGGGGAAAATCCACAATCGTGTCGACATTCTGATAAACAATGCTGGCATTAGTTACAGAGGAGAAATACAAAATACAAGCCTAGATGTAGATATCAAGTTAATGACTGTTAATTATTTTGCACAGGTGGCCATTATTAAAGGTAAGGTTTTCACAGGTGACCATTATTAAAGGTAAGGTTTTCACAGGTGGCCATTATTAAAGGTAAGGTTTTCACAGGTGGCCATTATTAAAGGTAAGGTTTTCACAGGTGGCCATTATTAAAGATAAGGAAAGATTTGGTTTAGTTTTATTGTGTTTAACGTCATTTTCAACAATATTTCAGTTATATCGTGGCGGTCAGTTTTATTGGTGGAGGAAAACGGAGTACCTGGAAAAAACCACCGAGCTGTTGCAAGTAACTGACAAACTTTATAACATAATGTTGTACCGAATATACCTCACCATGAACAGGGTTCAAACTTACAACTTTAGTGGCGATAGCACAGGTAGTTGTAAATCCAATCACCATACGATCACGACCACGATGTCCCCAGATAAGGAAACTATACACATGTTGAAATCAAAGTGAATTATTTTGTACAATTGTTTAATATAAGGGTCTCATGCAAAATGATGAACGGTAAATTTTTTACTCAAAATGAAGGTAACAATAAAAATTTCATTCAATTTGATTCTAAGGGTTTAACGAATCACAATAAATACTTATGGTTCATATGAGGATAACGGTAGTTAAAAAACGACGTTTGACGTTAAAGGGAATTCCAACCATGTTATAAAAAACAAAGAAATAAGATGTTGAAAACATGACTTTACAATTAAATTCTTTGAAATATGTTTTGTGAAATCAGATATAATCATTGAGTAGCATTGTTTTGTGAATTCTGTGGCCTGAAATCATGAGCATCTGAACATCCAGAAATTTAAGAGCATGACTTAGTTGTACATAACTCCAACCTCATTAAACCAGGTCCCAAAAAGCTTAGCCAAAAGAAATGTGTAGTCTATGTTTTGGTGATTAAACAGCATGTACATGTATATGTATTATTAACCAGTCATCCTCAATATTATGGTCCTGCTCCTGTATGTCATTTAATATACAAACCTTTTACTTATACTTTCGTTCAGTTTTTACAGTGCCATGAAAATTCAAGGGCCCGGGTGACTTAATGAGTTAGGTAGTTAGGTAACAACTCATACAAGCCTATCACCAATATGACGTGGGTTCGCGCCTGACTTTGTAAATTACAAAAAAGGGTGTTAAAGTTTACCAGTTGCTTGCCCATGGTCGGTGGTTCTCTCCGGGTACTCCGGCTTCTTCCACCACTAAAACTGGTCACTATAATATTGCTGAAAGTGGCATTAAACACAAAAATCCCCCCCAAAAAAAATCAACCATGCAAATTTATAGATAACCTTAGTTGATTTTGGCTATTCTGTTTTACACCTGTTGGTTTTCTTTCTCCCAATGACTTTCCAATCTTTTGAGCGTACCTGATATTTCTCCCAATGACTTTCCAATCTTTTGAGCATACCTGATTAAGTTTATTTTAGTGACATGTCATGCACACTAAATTAAATATCTATTTTTTTTTTTATTAAACAATTGAACAGTGGTCAATGATATAACAACGTGACTGAAATCACTTCTGTGGAAAACATTTAACCTGAAAACAAAAAAAAAGAAGACAATTAGAATCTAGGTACAAAAACAAGGAGATTACAGCTACCTATCCATCAAGTTGAACATATGTAAACGAACAATCTTAAATCATTCACAGATTCAATCAAATAAAACACAAAAATATGACAATGTCAATTAACCTCACAATATACCACACATTTCAAATGTAAAATAAAACTTTAAAAAACTAAACCAGTGATTTCTTGGAAGCAGGTTGGATCAGCTGGTTGTAACACGAGTCTTCCTTTGTATGTTATAATATAATTAATAAATGTACATGTAATATTGGTATATTTTTGCAGCCATCTTGCCATCTATGAGATCACAGAGAAGTGGATCTATTGTTAATATCAGTAGTGTACAGGGAAAGATTGCTATACCTTATAGATCTGCTTGTAAGTATTATCACTGATAAAAAAAATCCTGTTATAACAAAGAGATGTTGTTCTTCATATCACTTAAATATTGACTTAGGGGTTAGTATACATGTGATAAAGTTGCTATGCTACAACTGGAGATTTGCAAATTTTTGGCTGGAGATTGGGTCTCATAACTGGAGATTTTTTATCGACGTATTTGATGCGCGTTTTTATTGTTTATTGATGTTTTCCTTTTGTTTGTTTCAGTATTGAACCAACTGCATCCCATTTCAATATGCATTTGTTTACATTTCTGTCTGAAGTAGTGTTTCATATGATGAATGAAGATAAAAACTGTATTTATAATTTATTCATAATCATTCATAAGGTTATAATAAAACAGTAATAATGAAGACACAATAAAGTCATAGAGCACTAAAATTAAAATTGAACATATACTGACTAGTATAAATGTCATTAAGCATGAGTCTACTTGGCACTGACACACTGGTTAAAGTATGAGGTACAAGCCTTCTTTGCTGTCTTCACCACATCTGTATCAGGTTTGCTGGTGCGTTGGGCGATAGCATGCGTTTCGGCATTTTTGTGGTTTATCAATTCCATCCTGGAACTTAGTCCTTAAATAATACTTTGATCGACTTTGGTCCCAAACAAGCCAAAACAACTCAATCCGAGATGAAATCATTATACGTTTGATCGAAATAAAAAGTTTTCCTCGGCATCAAACGTTGTCCGACTAGTGTTTGCACAACGGTCTATAACTATTTTTAATTGCCGCTATCACACTTCTAATCATCTAAGCGTGTGCCACAAACACACTTCCTTATCCCCAATTAACTGTCAATCAGTGGATAATTGTTGTATAATCATCAACACCTTAATTAATCACCATGACCCAATCTACCTGTAAAGGTGTCAAACAATCTGGCTTTACAGATTAACAACCGGATATCATTAAATATGACATTCACCTTTACCATTCGTACCTCTCGGCGTTTTTCTTCAGCGCGGGAGTTACAATTGGGGAATTTCCAGAAATATTGATCGCAAAATGTAGGTTAAAATTGTTTTGTACTTGATTTTTTTTCACGGGCGGAAGATTTTGAAAGTTGACGGGAGGGACGGAAGGGACCCTCAAAATCGGGAGAATAAGGCTCCCGCCGGAAGGTTCACATGTATGGGTTAGGGTTGTGGTGTTCAACAATATTTCAGTTATATCGTGGTGGTCAGTATTATAGGTGGAAGAAACCATAGCACCAGAGAAAACCACCGACCTGCTGCAAGTCACTGACAAACTTTATCACATAACTCTGTATTGAGTACACCTCACCATGAGCGGGTTTGGAACTCGCAATGTTAGTGGTGATAGACACCATACTACTAACTGCTATATGATTGTGACCATGACGTCTGCACTTTGATATTGGTTTTTAATGCCACTTTCACCAACCCTCTGTGTGCAGGCTCTACAATGCGATCAAAACACTCGTATTTGTGAGTAACTTTTGTAAAATGCGAGTACAAATTCTGATTCGATAGCCAGACGGCGACTTGATATTACCAAAAAAAAAAAATTCTCTTACCGATCGTATTTTTCTATTTAAATTCCAACTTTGATTATCCAGCCTTTTAAACCACACAATTGACTCAGACATCAAAGTTTTAAATTACATACGATAAGCAAAAAACAAAACCCTCTCAGCAAATTTTTCTCTATAAATAAACCGGTTGAATCAACTGATCATGAAATTGACCTGCCTGATGGAACATTGACGGAAGTATCAAACCAAAATAGTGATTAAGGTTCAGGTTGAAAAGCATAAATTCCAAGATGTCTGGATGTCTGAGTTTTCATTTCATTGCTCGTTTATGATTCCAGTTACGACGTTATATATTGTCATGTTCGCACAAAGGCAGACCTAGATATTCAGACTTTATTATCATACTGTTTTCAAAACTTGGAATAAAATGACATTCTAATATGACGTCCCGTATTCGGTATACAAATAAAGGCATATTTGAATAACAATCAAATATAGGCCACACATGCGCATTGAGCTTAAAAAAAAAAGCACCTATCGTTCGGTGTTAAATATTCATGAATATAATGCCTACCCATATTTGAATAACAATAAAGTATGGCCGGCATGAATTATTTCTTAATTCCAATGCAATACTGAGCATAAAATGTATTCTTGCTTATCCCCGTGTCTAAAAAGCACAAAAATTACAATTCCGAGAAATATTGTTGAACGACTTTGGCACATAAACAACGTGACGTCATATGAAGACTTCCAGTTTAAAATGTAAATATCAGACATTATTTGGCTTCGTGTACGCTTCAATGTAGATAGAATTTAACTAAAATAACTTTTCAAGGTAGGCATTTTAGTTATTTTTGTGTATTGTTGTACATATATGACATGTAGGATTTCACGTTTTCAAGATGACGGATCCTTAACATTGACCGCCTCGAATTTTAAAATTGCCGTATTTGTCCTATTAGAGTCTAAATAATTCATGCCGGCCATACTTTATTGTTATTCACATATGGGTAGGAATTATATTCATGAGATTCTTAATTAACTCTTTGAATTATTTTATGTTATGTGTTACAAGTTTTAATTAATTATAATAAAAAAAAACAACAACAAAATACAAGTAGCAACACAGATCTACAAAAAGTGGGGTTAAGTTCGTGTTCAAGAGAGTTATAAGCATCTTTCTTCTGTCTCATTCAGGGTATTAATAATTATGTACAAAAAAATAAATGTTTCCTTACTAGCCAAGGACTAGTGGGAACTGATATGAATTGTACATCCCTGGTATGTCAGATTTTGTTGTATACGGTTATATCACACCATTTGTGAGTGTAAAACTTCCTACTTTTATGGTCACCAGAACTAATTGTATAGTTAAATGTAAATCCAGCTACAAAACAATCTTAACAATGGAGGTCTCTAAATTTGTCATAATTCCTGTTGCCATTTTAGTAATTTATACTGACTGTAATAAATTATGGTAAATGTCATTGGATACTATGTTGGATTACTTTGTCTGTTGGTCTGTTCATGTTTTTGTGTATGCCAATTCTGTTGTTATGACAGACCATATTCTCATTCAATAAGATGGTGCTGTATGTTATGTCCAGCATCATATTATATCAATGATCTTATTCGACCATTATTGTTGGGGTTATATCTCTGTCAAAGATACCTTACTGTTAAAAAATATGTTATTATTTTTAGATACTGCCTCTAAACATGCCATACAATCGTTTAGTGACACACTGAGAGCTGAAGTAGCAGTTGATAATATACACGTGTGTGTAGTCAATCCAGGATATATTAGAACAAATCTGTCCCATAATGCAATGTGTGGAGATGGTTCCAAATATGGAGGTAAGGTTTAATTGTACACGTGTAAAATTATAATCAAATATGAGTATATGTATTGAGATGTATTATATAAATACTCATTATGAAAGGAAAGCTTAAACAGTAATGGTGAACAAATCCACCAATATCAATAATCACCTCTCACTTCAAACAACTGAACACAAGGGCAGTCTATGGTGAACAAATCCACCAATATCAATAATCACCTCTCACTTCAAACAACTGAACACAAGGGCAGTCTATGGTGAACAAATCCACCAATATCAATAATCACCTCTCACTTCAAACAACTGAACACAAGGGCAGTCTATGGTGAACAAATCCACCAATATCAATAATCACCTCTCACTTCAAACAACTGAACACAAGGGCAGTCTATGGTGAACAAATCCACCAATATCAATAATCACCTCTCACTTCAAACAACTGAACACAAGGGCAGTCTATCTATCACGATAATGCCCTATACATAAGTCACTTTTTTTTTTTGTCGCCTGCGTTACGCAGAGGCGACATATAGGGATCACTATCCGTCGTCTGGCGTCAGCGTCACAAAATAATTTCTGTCACATTTTTCTCAGGAATCACACAGGACAGCTTCTTGATATTTGGCACAGAGCATCAGTATGGAGAACTGTATCGTGTATGACAGTTTCAAATCTGCCGCATGTCCACTTCCTGTTTGACGGAACTTAGAATATTTTTGATATCGAAAAATTTGTCATAAAATAATTTCTGTCACATTTTTCTCAGGAACCACACAGGCCAGCTTCTTGATATTTGGCACAGAGAATCAGTATGGAGAACTGTATCGTGTAAGACAGTTTCGAATCTGCAGCATGTCCACTTCCTATTTGACGGAACTTAGAATATTTTTGATATAAAAAAAATTGTCATAAAATAATTTCTGTCACATTTTCCCAGGAACCACACAGGTCAGCTTCCTGATATATGGCACAGAGCATCAGTATGGAGAACTGTATCGCATGTCCACATCCTTTTTGATGGAACTTAGCTATAGATTATTTTTATTCGCATGATAATATCTCATCCTTCAAATAATTCATCATGTCAGAATAAAATGTAATTTTCATAAACTTCATCAGTCAAAACTAACTATATCACAAAATTTAGAATAATGTACTTTTTCATCATGATGTTACTTTCAATGATGAAGTAATCTAAAGAAAATAAGTTCGCAGTCGACACATGTCTTCCCTGGAAGACTTACCACTAAGTTTTTCATTGAAGGAAATAAAATTTTCTAAATAATTTTGCTAATTTTAGTACAATGTTGGTTACATTGACAGCTGCACGATTTTTGTTGCATTTTAAAACTAGAGGCTCAGCCCACTGAGTTTGTATCGCTCACCTGACAATAGAATGATACTGAAGCAAATTTAAAAGGGAGATAATCATTACCGTAACTGTTTTCTATATGCCAAGTGATGGCAATGCCTCACATGGCCCTTTGGGCCAGGTGAGCTAAAAAATGATGAAAAAAGGGCAATAACTTCTAGACGGGTAATCAGATTTACTTCAAAATTGCAGGGCATGTAGATCTTGACAAGCTGAACATGTTTGCTGTTTAAACTTAACATCTATCTCTTATAGTTTTTGAAATAAAGGACAAAAGGTATTAACATTTTGAAAATTTGAAGAAAAAAGGGCAATTACTCCAAAATGGGTACTCAGATTTACTTAACCAGGGGCTCTCAAGAGCCTGTATCGTTCACTTGGTTATAAAAAGAACCAATTGGTCCTATGTAAAAACTATGTCCTGCAGTGGTAGTCATCTTGAAATTTCGATCAACATTAAAAACACAAAGTTTGTAAAGGACCTTCCAATGATTGATGCACAGTTTAGGTTCAATCAGTGCAATAGCTTCAGAGAAGAACATATTTCTGTATTTTCCCCATATGGTCCTGTGTTAATACTATGACCTGTGGTGGCAGCCATCTTGAATTTCGGATCGGCATAAAAAAACAAACTTTTTAGAGGACCTTCAAATGATCATTCCTGGGCAGTTTGGTTTCAATTGTCCATGTGGTTTCAGAGAAGAAGCGTTTTGAAGCATTTTTCCCATAGGGTCCAATGTTAAACTAAGTCCTGCCATAGCCGCCATTTTGAATTTCATATCGGAACAAAAAACCTATAGTTTGTAGAGGACCATCCAATGAACATTCATGTATAGTTTGGCTTTAATCATATTTGTAGTTTCTGAGAAGAAGGCATTTGAACATTTTCCCATAGGGTCCAATGTTAATCTATGTCCTGCGGTGGCGCCCATCTTGGATTTCCGATCGGCATAAAAAACAGAAACTTGGTAAAGGACCTTCCAATGATCATTCATTTACAGTTTGGGTTCAGTCAGGTCATTAGTTTCAGAGAAGAAGATCTTTGAAATTTCAGCCAATCAGAGCATATTATTGGTCCTGGCAGCCATGTTGAATATCCGACTGGAACAAAAAACAGAAACTTTGTAGAGGACCATTCCTGCTAAGTTTGGTTGCAATTGGCCCAGTGGTTTTGGAGAAGAAGCTTGAAATGTGAAAAGTTTACAGACGACGGATGCCAAGTGATGGTAATAGTTCACATGAACCTACTGAAATTGTTTGCAGTTTAAACCTAACATCTATCTCTTATAGTTTTTTAAATAAAGGACAAAAAGTATTAAAATTTTGAAAATTTGATGAAAAAAGAGCAATAATTCCAAATTGGGTACTCAGATTAACTTCAAAACTGCAGGGTAGGTAGATCTTGATATGCTGCACATTTTTGCAATTTAAACTTAACCTTTATCTCTAATAGTTTTTAAAATATCAGACAAAAATGTTGAAATTAAAAAAATAATAATGAAAAAAGGGCAATAACTCCTAGACGGGTAATCAGATTTACTTCAAAATTGCAGGGCATGTAGATCTTGACATGCTGCACATATTTGCTGTTTAAACTTACCATCTATCTCTTATAGTTTTTGAAATAAAAAACGAAAAGTATTAAAATTTTGAAAATTTGATGAAAAAAGGACAATAACTCCAAGATAGGTAATCAGATATTCTAGTAGTTAGATCTTGCTGTGCTGATCATTTTTATCTTGTCAGATTTCTGATATTATTAACGGTTTTTTAGTTATTACCAAAAACGTGCAATTTTACCATATGTTCTATTTTTAATAACAATGGCCATGTTTGTTGGCCGAATGGAACCAAATGAAGAAGTTTTATAGAGGATCTTACATAGATGCTTCCTGCCAAGATTGGCTCCATTTGGCCAAGCAGTTTCAGAGGAGATTTTTTTAACATTAGCCAATCAGAAACAAGAATTGCCCTTGGCGGCCATATTTGTTGGCGGAATGGGACGAAATGAAGAAACTTTATACAGGACCTTATATAGATGCTTTCTGCCAAGTTTGGTTCCATTTGTCCCAGTTGTTTCAGAGGAGTAGATTAAAATATGAAAAATTTAACGGAAGGACGACGGATGCCAAGTGATGGCAATACCTCACATGACCCTTTGGGTCAGGTGAGCTAAAAAGGATGCAACTCTAAAACCTCGAGCAGTCATTAACATGGACATTATCATGTTAATGACTGGTGGATTTCTTTAGTGCAGATTAATGCATGACACATGACCATATCTACACCAATGAAAAAGCTGAATTTAGAACTGATATGAAATAAATGTCATTTCTATGCAAAATGATATGTAGTAATAATAGTGTTCCTAAAGAGACACATGCAAACTATCTACCTAATTGTTATTGACCCGGATCTAAAGTTCACTTTTGTAATTATTTTTGAATGGAAAGATGCCTTTCACTGAATTTTATTTAATTTTATTTTAGTAATGGATAAAACAACAGATTCAGGAATGGAGCCATCATCTGTTGCATCATGGGTAGTGTCTGCTGTAGAAACAGAAGAGAATGAAGTGACATTAGCTCCTGTTCATCATAAGATAGTTATATATATCAGGAATATTTTACCTAATGTATTTTTTAAATTGATGTCTCATAGAGCAAGATCTGGTAGAAAAGCTGCCAAGACTGATTAACTATTAACAATTTGAGAGTAGCCTACTAAATTATTTTATATATATATTTTTTTATTCTATGTAGCTTATTATGAAAATGTTCAAAAACATTGTGTGAATTTATAACAAGATTTATGTTAGCTTCTTATTATGAATGTATCATATCAGTCGTTAAATGTTAATTAACATGTCTGATTGATTTGATTCTATTTGATTTTTGGTGTTTAACGCCACTTTCAACAATATTTCAGCTATATCATGGCGACCAGTTTTAGTGGTGGAGGAAGCCGGAGTACCCGGAGAGAACCACCGACCATGGGCAAGCAACTGGTAAACTTTATCATTTGCGGCTGCAAGTCGAGTGCACCCTTTTTTGTAATTTACAAAGCAGGGCGCGAACCCACGCCGTATTGGTGATAGGCTTGTATGAGTTATTAGATCCAGCGACCTAACTCATTGAGCCACCCGGGCCCCAATTAACATGTCTGTATATATAAATATTATAAATACTGATGAACCTTATTTCCTCTGCCTCTTGTTACCATGGCATAGTCCCCCTCTTATAATGCCACCCCCTTTTGCAATGAAAAAGTGGCCTTATAAGAGGGGTGGCCTCTCTTGATGGGGATGATTTAGTACCATTCTATAATTTCGTTGCATCTGAAAATTGGTCTGATGAAAAGGGTGACCTTTGGTAGAACTAGCTTATTAGAAGACACCACTGTACCTGAATATTGATGAATCTTAATTTATACTGATATTTGCTATTATTACATACTCATATAGGTATCTTGAATTTGATTAGTCTAAAGAACGTCACATGACATTTGACATTCCGTTATATCAACCGCTGGACGTTATGTCGCATGGTTATATCAACTGCACGTGATAATTGTATAATATCATGTGACGATTTCATTCTCCATTGTGAAATTAAGTATAGACGTACTGAATATGGGTCATCACTTGGTATCTGTTGTCAGATATGAACTAGACCAAATAATTATGGCACTGTGTAGGATATTCAATGTAATAAAACAATTATAATTCTTGTAAGATTGTCTCCCCTCGAAAGTTTATGCCACCTTCGAGTGACATAATCTTTCTCTGGTAGACAAGCTGTCATATCTCACTCTTACAAGGTTCATAATTGTATTCTGTTACTGACAGTATGGCAAACTGTAATTTATCATCCTTGTATATCCTGGCTACTGGTGTGCCTTAATTTGTCCTGCTATATACGAAATATTATGACATTGTAAGGGACCATCCTATAATTAATCATGTACATTTTGGGGTCAATAAAAAATATGGTGTTTTTGACTGGAAGCGAATCGGTGCAGGTTTTTTATTGTTTATTTATATCTGTCTTTGGAGATTCAATTGTCAAGAAGGCAAAGTTATGCCTGTTCCAAGCTATGACATAGATTTCTAACACTGTCTGGTTTTTTTTGTGTTCAATGATTTGAGTGACACATTGTTGTTATTTTTGTTGATAATGGTGGAATTGTTGACCATCACTATTTAAACATTCTTTTCATAACTGTTAGTTTTGAGTATACATGTAACTGTCTATTCATGTTCACATGTCCTGCAGTGGTGGTCATCTTGGATTTCCAATCAACAACAAAACACCATCCAAGGAAGGTTCCAGCCAAGTGTGATTTCAAATGGTTCAATGGTTTTCCATGTTATAAATAATTTAATAGATTTCTTCTAGAGTTATTCCCCTTTGGTCATCAAACAAAACAAATATTTAACACCAAATGTGCAATATTTCATCTATATCATTTCAATTAGATGATGAAAGTATCCACTTTGTACTAGACCAGCACGCTTAGTTGGTTTTGTATAGTGCTAGTTCACGGGTAGACATGTCGCTCCACTTTGACACATTATCCTGATTCCAAGTCAACCAGTCTTTGCTCTTGCTCCTTAATGCCGTGTGTTTAATGGAGAAGCAGTAAACTCCCTTTATGGCACATTGGGGCCTCTTGTTTAGAAACAGGTAGGTCTGGAATTCCCCAAATTAAACTCTCTCTTTTTTATGCTGTGCCGGGGATAATTGTGTTAAAATGTCATAAGAATCAATCAACTAGAACAAATGTTTTTGTACAAAAACCACATGTCTATAGACTGACAACTATGACAGACCCAAAACATAATATGAACGTAAAACTTTTACGGTCATATAAAAATGTGCATAGATTTGAAGGGATTAATTTTGAGACACCAACCCTGTATTTTTCAATTTGAGCTACCCTTTGCTATGGTTCCACTGAGCATATGTTAACGTCCTCTGATTCTATACCTCCATCTTATAGAGAGGGGTGGTGAGTTATGGTGTTTAACACCACCTTCAACAATATTTCAGTTATATCGTGGCGGTCTGTTATATTGGTGAAGTACCTGGAGAAAACCACCGACCTGCCACAAGTCACTGACAAACTTTATTACATAATGTTGTATATAGTACACATCATCTGAATGGGATTCGAACTCACAACTTTAATGGTGATAGGCATTGATTGCATCTAACAGAGAGGAGCCAAGGTGTGCATTATATGTTTTATAGGAAACGGAATTCTCATCTCAGTTGCCATTGCACGAAATTAAAGAAATACAAAATATTTAGTTTTCAAATATTTTTAAAATTCATAAATAAATAAGATCACAACAGTTTTGTATATAACACTGGCAATTCATATGGCATGAACTAAAAGCAGAGACAACACTAAATCATACTTGCTCTAAAATGAGCCAGAATATCAAATGATTTTACATTTAAACGTGTATATCTTGTATCATGATCAGAAGTTGAGTATACATTTACACATGTTATATTGAGGTTAAAATTGAGGACATCCTACCATCATTAATATGAAAAAACAAAGCCATTTTTACATTAAGAAAGATAATATTGCATTTTTTATATACTTTCTTCACACAATTAACACAGTAATAACTATATTTAGTTACATTTCTATCGTAATTCCCTGATCATTTACTTTTTAACTGCATTAATTTACTTTTATATTTGTTATTGGGAAAATAAAAGTCAATCATATAATTTAGAAAAATAAAATAAAGGAAATGATGGTCTAAATTTTTGTCAAATTACAATCATTAATAGTAATAAAAATCAAAACTGAGATCCCTTGTGATTTAAAGTTTTAAATATCGATCACAGTAATATCAAGATAGTTCTTACTACTTATTTACTATTTGTGTTACCTCCCTTTAATAATCAAAGGGAGGTAATATTATTTAATAAACTTTTTTTTCCTTTTAGAATTTAAAATTTTTCCCAAATAAAAGAACCCTTTAATCTGTTTTTGTTTATCTTATATACCATAATTGTAATTTTTCATTAAAATTCAAACAGGATTTCTTTTCAACAAGTTACAGAATTCTGTCTTTACTTGTCTAATTAAACAACACCTACAACTTGATAGTCAGAAGATGGTGATGGTTCTTTATAAAATTCATTATTCAGCACTATTTTTTCTTTCTGAAAATCTCTCAAATTGTTCAGTTCATGATGATCATAAGTTAAATTCTTGTACAATGGCATCTTCATTTTGTTTTTATTTTTATCAAGTTCATATTCTGTAACTCGTGGAGAGTAAAATCCGCTGTCACCTAGTGTCATGTTTTCAGTTTCCCTAGAAACGTCTTGTAGCTGTTTATTGTAAATAACCGTGTCATAACTTTGTTCACTGCTATCCATTAATCTGGTGTCCTCATTTTTACTGAGATCAGACGACTTCTCTGTGACATGATGGTTTACCTTGACAACCATACTTTGCTTGGTTACCATAGTTACAGATCTGTCAACATCTGCACTAACAGTTTGTGGTGTAGCACATGTGTTGATTTCTGCCACACAAACAATTTCATTTTTGTTTGGTTCCCCTTGTTGTAAGGTATTCATATGCATCTCCATACTCTTATGTAGATTGTTTGATTTGATATTGTCACAGTCCATCAGTTGATTATAACAGAAGACATTGTTATTGTCAGTAGGATTTGATAGACCCACACAGTTCACACCACTATCACGTGACATAGCACGCGACATATTGCTATGTTTACGTGATAATCTCCCTTGATATTCGTAACTGATATCATTATCAATTCTCTTATAATAATGTTTTGATCGTCTTTTCCTAGATCGACGTTCTTGATCTGTTCGTTCAATTTCATGGAAGGTTGGACTAGCACACACGTTTATCTGTCCTTCAACGCCAAGTTTTGTACAGATTCTATCAGAATCTCTAGGGGTTGAGCTAAACATGGGAGATAACCCTGTAACTCTTGCTTGTTCAGTTTGTATATCATGTTGAAGCTCTCTCTGAGCATGTTGCCTACGTAGTAATCCTACATCCATAGAATGTCTGTTTGATTTCTTATGAGATTTTGATCGTCTCACTCGGTTTTCGGTGGTTTTATCTTGTAAATTTTCAATTGGATGAAGTTTTACTTCCGGTGGGCATTCCTGAACACACGGAGGATGATGTGTTTGTTTTGATTTATTGCACGATTTGAATGATTCAATTTCATGATAGGTATGAACGGTGGGTCTGTGTTTTTGATGATCACTACTAGATACTGTTGTAGGTAGTGTATTGGGAGAACTACCTTTACTTAAGAACACATCCTTCCTGTTAGTATTGTCAAGTGTATGTCTGTGTCCTCTATGATGACCACTAATAGAGGCAGTTAGAGGTAGTGTGTTAGGAGAACTACCTTTAGACAGGACCACATCCTTCCTATTAGTATTGCCAGGTGTATGTCTATGTCCTTTATGAGGTAAGTGTCCATGAGAAGGCAATACAGCTCTACCAGTTTGTTGTGTCACCCAATCCTTTGTTCGTTCCTGTTTTTTACACTGTTCTTGATACCATTTCCATTCAGGGGGAGGAAACTGAGCAGAAAATGTTGCATATTCAACAGCAGGTTTAATCTCCTTTATTTTAAGTTTAGATTCTTCAACTTTCTTTTTCTTTCCAAATAGTTTTGACAGCAAAGATTTCTTTTCACCTGAAAGTAAATCAAAATTAAGTATTACAATACGAATTAAAGTTACCACAAGTCTGGACTGATGTTTATTACAAACTGATACAGGTTTAGGTTTATGGTGTTTAATGCCACTTTCAACAATATATCAGTTATATCGTGACAGTCAGTTTTATTGGTGGAGAAAACCAGAGTACCCGGAGAAAACCACTGACAAGTCACAGAAAAACTTTATCACATAATGCAGTGTCAAGCACTTTTTTGCTTAAAAAAATTAGGAAATCGGGAGGGTTTTTAGTTAAAAATCAAGAGATAATCAGAATTTTTTTTACATAAAAAGTGATAAAACCATACAAAAAAAACAAAAAAATGGCCACCTTCCTCCCATCTAAGTAAGAGCTTTCAGGCCATAATATATAAATTTAAGCATGGTGTTTTTGATTACCAGATGAAGGTCATTATCAGAATGTCAGAATGTAATTGGCAGGCTAGAAGGTCTTACTTAGGCCATTTTCCTCACCTCCTTTTATTGATAAGATGCTTTACACTAAAATAATTTCAACATATTATTATGTTATTTTTTTTTTTGTGGGGAAAAAGTTCAAAATCAGGAGTTATCAGGAGTTTATCTAACAAATTAAGGAAAAAATCAGGAACAGCTCAAAATAAGGAAAATCAGGAGTCGCTTGACAGACTGCATAATGTTGTATCAAGTACACCTTGCCATGAATGGGGTTTGAACTCACAACGTTGGTGGTGATGGGCACTGATTACACAGGTAGTTGTAAATCCACCTACCGTACGACCACGACAACCCCACAAACTGACAAAAATGTACATGTATTAACTATATATGAAGTATCAATTGGACTTTTTTAATCCTTGGAATAATTGTCTACAACCATCTCATTCTCCCTTCATAGTTAGTATAGTCGTCAACTGTTACTGTCATACCCATGTTATGTAATCGTTTTGAAGAAGTGTGCAGACTTATTATTATATTGTTTCTTCACTTTGTTGATACACATATCTCATTAACTGTCCTATATATATGGAGCTGGCCATCTTAATTTTATCATTTGACACAAAAAAACATTCCAAACATGATTCTTTCAAATGGTTCAGTGGCTACAGATAATAATTTTAAAATATGTTTTCCCTATAATCAATAAACAAATAATTGTTTTAAATTGTGTTAAAGGGTCATATAAGACATAGATGCCATGTAACTATTTAATCACACTTCAGGACTTGTGGTTTCAGAGAAGATTTTCTAAATTTCAAGCAATCAAAAAGTATAATTATAAAAAACAAACTATTGACAAACGTGTTGTCTATATGCTACAATATGTAATCCACCCTTTTTTGTTCATCTTAATTCAAGATTTATCACTTTGTTTTAACAGTACATCCATATCTTGAAGGCTTGCTTATCTTGGAAAATATTTTAATGACCCTTTCACTATTTTTACCTACAGTTGTATAGACAATAATATTCATACCTGAATTATCTTGTGACTTATTGCCTATTGCTATAACAAACCTTCCACATGTTATTTCTTTTTTATACATTTTTTTTATGTCAACATTGGATGAACCATGTGCACATTTCAAAAATCATAATTTGCACAAAAAATATTAGAATTTTGAAAACTTGATGTCATTGGTCAAGAGATTTCATTTCAGCCAATACAATAATGTGTTTCATAATGTGATGTAAGCAGATGTGACAGGTGTTATCAATTACGGTTGAGTGAACATTTTAGTATCTTCACAAATAAAACATATCTATAAAAGATGTCAATGTATGATATGAATAATTACCTGATTCATACTAACAAAATTAAACAGGCTCTAATTTACAACTTATAACATTAAACAGGTTCTAGTTTCAACAAAGAAATACACAAATTGTATTGAACATTTTACAGACAAGTTATAGTAATTTTTAATTCATTAATAGTAAATTTAAATGTGAGGACTATACAAACTACCACCAGATTCACCCATGCCAAGTATTATGTTACAGTTTATTACTCTTACATAAAATACCTATATAAAACCATCTTATTATAACTCCTGTGTTATATATTTGACAACTAAAGCAAAGTTCAGTCATGAACACCAGTTTACCAGTACAATGATTTAACATCCTAATTAATTTTTTATTCAAATGTTTATTTTTATGGTAAATTAGTGGACTAGAAGCGAACAACCACTGTTAACAAGTAATCTTGCTGAGATTCTTTTTTTTATATAAAGATGGTTTAAATACGGTAATGTATTATTGTACTTGTTAAATAGGTTCCTATGGTGTTTAGAAACATCAATGTATTATTGTACTTGTTAAATAGGTTCCTATGGTGTTTAGAAACATCAATGTATTATTGTACTTGTTAAATAGGTTCCTATGGTGTTTAG
>MJUT01011799.1:179435-204439 GCA_002080005.1 Gigantidas platifrons
CAGTCATGAACACCAGTTTACCAGTACAATGATTTAACATCCTAATTAATTTTTTATTCAAATGTTTATTTTTATGGTAAATTAGTGGACTAGAAGCGAACAACCACTGTTAACAAGTAATCTTGCTGAGATTCTTTTTTTTATATAAAGATGGTTTAAATACAGTAATGTATTATTGTACTTGTTGAATAGGTTCCTATGGTGTTTAGAAACATCAATGTATTATAATACAGTGAAACATTCTTACTTTCTTATGTTAATTAGAAGATTTGATTTATTTATAAATCTATTAAATTGAAGAAGAAGTAAAAACATTTAAAATTGAATATTTAATATGGAGAATTAACTAGTCTTACATTAATATAAGATAAAATGAAAATTCAATTCCAATTCAATTCAATTCAAGAAGAAAGAAAAATCTAAATTGATTATTTAACATGGGGAATTAACTAGTGTTACATTAACATAAGGATTCCTATTTAATTCAGTATTCAGTTATTACTTGAAGTCGGGATATATTGATTGTACCAGTCATTGTTCTTTTTTAATGTTTAAATTATTCATAGTTTCTTAATTGATGTACAAAAAACAGTATGATGACAATATACATTTTATAGATTTCTTTCTGTTAAAAATCAGCCGCAAGTACTTAAGCTAAAAAAATAGTACCTTCCTGTTTTGTTTTAAACATCCTAGTAATGGGTAAATATACAATGTGAGAAACAGATCTGACTGGGGTTTATTATTGACAAGGGGACTTCTACACCTATTTTATGTAAAAATGGAGGAGGTTACCCTAATGGGGTTGGGTTGGTTAATGGTGTTTAATGCCACTTTCAACAATATTTCAGTTATATTGTGGCGGTCAGTTTTGTTGATGGAGGAAACCAGAGTACGCAGAGAAAACCACAGATCTGTCGCAAGACACTGACAAACTTTATCATAAAATGTTGTATCGAGTACACCTTGCCAGGAACAGGGCTCAAACTCACAACTTTAGTGGTGATAGGCACTGATTGCACAGGTAGTTGTAAATCCAACTAACATATCATCACGACCACAATGGCCCCTCATCCTAATGGAAATATTTAAGTTCACAACATATGTCTGATATACACACCTTTCTCCTTCACTTTGTTAATATTACTTTTCATTATGTTGACATCTCTACTTATTAAGCAATCATCTTGTGCTCTAACAGATACATTCTTTTTTGATGATTCTGAATCTTTTTGGCTCTTATCTCTGTAACGACGAGCACTGTGGCTACGATTAAATCTTGGTTTCTCATTTTCAGCAAACTTTAATTCTGGCGAACTTGCTCTTTTTTGATTGGCTAAGCTGACTTGGCAGGAAATTGAACGAACTGGTGGTAAAGTTTGTGTCATAGCAACAGTTGTAACAGGAGAATGTGGAAGGCTCCTGAATTGATCAGACATTGTCAAGTGACTAGATACTGGTAAATACATTGGGTTGTGTTGTGGTTGTATACATGGTGCTGGTAGGTCAACTGGAAGACGTAACGTGTCAGGTGTGACCACAAAGTATCCACTACCTACAAGAAATAAAAATAAAATACAAGATATAAATAGAATTAAAATAGTCTAGAGCATATGTAACAGTGGAGCATATTGTATCTATAAATAGAAATAAAATACTCTAAAGCATATGTAACAGTAGAGCATATTGTATCTATAAATAGAAATAAAATACTCTAAAGCATATGTAACAGTAGAGCATATTGTATCTCTGAAAAACACAATGTCAACAATGGTATTATATCCCGGGACTTGTAGCATTGTAAGGCCAATATTCTACCAACTGACCTAAAGGAGATATCCAGTAACACAGATAGCGGAGGGTGGTTATCAACCAACTACAGTTAGTACAACCATGGGTAGTGAAACATATCCGCTACTCATGTAAAATTTGTTAGAAAATATGCTTCAATTGTTATTTCTGATCCAAACTTGCCTTTTAATACATATTTATCTGTAATTTGAACAATTTTCCTTTGATCTCTCTGAGTCATATTGTCAGTATCAATGAAACTGACTCGACTGAATATTATTGGCCAGTGTGACATCAAACACATGATGTTACAGATTAACATAACAACGTCAGTTTTGAAAGTCTCGACATACATTATCACTTATATCATAGTTCACTCTATTAGACTCACTGCGATAAGCGATAATGTCTGTCTCGACCTTCATAACTGACATTATTCTATATTTATCTGTTGCCTACTAATTTTGATTTGTAAAGATTTCATTATACAGAAGAAGTAATGTTATACCTATATATTATTTATAATTGGAAGGTGTTTACATAAGACGAAAATTTTGTCCTTGATTATTCAAATTTCTTAACTGGTTAGTTTAAAATAATCTATTGTGACAGAAGGAAATTTGAATATTTATAAGACATATGAGTGAAGAGATTTGAAAAGTGAAAACCCTTTTACATAATGTATTTTGATATTTGTCAACATCACATAAATTGAAATCATTTTAAACTTTACATCTTCATATTACTAAGATCACAGAAATCTTTTATATTGAGTTTTTTAGAAAAGACATCTAGACCAAAGCCTTTACCTATGTTTTTCCCACAAACATTGGCACACTAAAACTTTATTGTTGTTGTGCTACTTGAAATGATTGAGATTCTGTATTATTTGTAAATTACATTTTGAAAAGACAATTTTTTTTAACACACTTCTAATGGGCTGTCACAATAATGTGATAAAGCTTTGATTATTTATGTTACAAAGAGTTAATAAAGACACCCAGTAATAAACCAGCATATGTATCAAAGACCTTCTTTATATAAATATCTCATTACATCTTATCAAAATCTTATAAAAACGTCCAGTAACCATTAGTTACAGTAGACCCAGTACTCACAATATTAGATTTACAATTTTATTATATTTTTCAATAGAGAAGGGAAAATAATTAGATATTTCTGACTACAATAAAAATCTTCATTCAAACACTTGTAAAGGTAATATATTTTTTTAAAGATTGTTTTGCCCAAACACAATTATTAGATTTGTATAAAGAGACATCAAATATAAAACTCTGTGAACCATAGTGACAAATTTATTATTCGTGTCAGTGAAAACCAAGGACAAAATTTCTCATAAAATGCAGAAACTAGAGAGGTCAAAAGGTTAAAAACTACCTGTTTAAATAATTGTTGAAAATTTTGCATTTTTCACATAAAAATCAATCACTTGAATCACTCTATTTGAAATTTTATTATTAATATTTTGATCTATTTTCTAAACCTTGAACAAAATTTGCTATTTTTAGGGCACTTCAAACGAGAATAACAAAAATTTTGTGAAAACATTAATTAAAAAATATAAAATTCAGTGGAGCAATTTTAAAGATGAAAATAAAACAGTATTATACAGAAGATGAATTTGATCTTACAATAAAACTCCTTCTTCAAGAATTTACAAATATAATTAGAGTACAATGAAGTAACATAGCACCTATCTAGAAATATGAAACTTAACAAGCCTAAAATTTGAAATTTCCACAATATTATCTCCAATCCCTGGCACCATACAACAGGACATCAACCAGCTCTCATATTATAATTAAGTCTACATGTATGTAACATGAGTATGAGATCTAATTCCATATTTCTCTTGTACATCTTCAAAACATAAATTTTCATTACTGAATTAAGTATGACAGCATAATATGTTTAGGTTTCGTTGGTTTGGTTTGGTTTATGGTGATTAAATTACGCCACTTTCAACCATATTTCAGTTATATCATGGCAGTCAGTTTTATTGATGGAGGAAACTGGAGTACCAGGAGAAAACCACCGACCTGTCGTAAGTCACTGACAAACTTTATCACATAATGTTGTATCAAGTACACCTCGCCATGAACAGGGTTCGAACTCACAACTTTGGTGGCGATATAATATGTTTAGATTGATTTGATTTTTAGTGTTTTAACGCCACTTTCAGCAATATTTCAGCTATATCATGGCGACCAATTTTAGTGGTGGAAGAAGTCGGAGAACCCGGAGAGAACCACCAACCCTGGGCAAGCAACAATTTTATCACTTGTGGCTGTGAGTCGAGTGCACCTTTTTTGTAATTAACAAAGTCAGGCTCGAACCCACGCCGTATTGGTGATGGGCTTGTATGAGTTGTTAGGTAATCCAACTACCACTCATTGAGCCGGGCCCTAATATGTTTAGGTAAATAATGTTTGTAAAATGTGATTGCCATACATTACATAGGAGTGATGGAATCTTTGATATGCTAATAACCATTACTTGATACTACAAAATACTCCACATATTGTTAACAATTTTTTGTTTAATATTTTTACTTCATAATGCGATTGTTTACACAGCTTTCTGCTACTCCATAACAATCTACAAAACTTAGATATCAAGTTTACTATGAAAATCAAGAATTGTTGTGTCACTAAAAACAAGCTATACATTATCTCAAGTAGTCTCAACCATCATTCATTTATTTTGTTATTGATCTATGTATTTTTCACATTCAACATGTAATTAACGTTAAAAATGTATTTACTCTTTTACCTATTATCCCTTATGTAAACTTAAATTTCTGTAAAACCAGACCTTTTATTGAGTTAAAGATCTTTTAACAATTATCTGTGAAAATATTATGGTACCTGATTATTAAATAATTTTAAATCTATTTATCAATGCCAAGATGATATATTATAAAGTCAGAGGTGGATCTTGTTAACTAAGAATTTAGTGAATTAAGTACAATTCTAGCCCTGAACCATAGTCCTTCTATTGAACGTCAACATATGTTCACTGATCTCTCATAGAAATCTACTAAATTAACATCAGTCCAAACAAACAAGAAATTCTCACTATTTACACCTGTAAAATTCTCAGGTGTATTCGCTTTTTAATTTATTTCTTTTGTAAGGATATTTCTAGAGATATTTTCTAAATCTCTAAATCCTTGAATTTGAAATGTTAGAATAAAATCATCAAGGAATTCAGTGTAATCAATTTAAGGTATAAATTACCTGTCGACTTCTCAATCTAAAGTAACTTAAATTTTTCAATTAAAGTTTTCCTACAATTTATTACATTCTATAGCATACTAACAGTTAGAAAGATAAAACAGCTATTAATGTTTGAAATGTTTCATATTTTTATATATGTTTTTTTTTAACATTTACTGCAAGAAAATGCAAGCTGTGAACCGCTGTTGAAACAATTACTGAACTTAGAAACTTATAGAAATGCAAATAAAAAGTAAATCAGTAGGTAATGGTCATCTATTAAACAGAGCATTTTGTTCAAGCAGTTATAAATATAACTAAATGTTTGCACAATTTTAAAATGTATATTACTATTCAGTGAAGGTTGTGCTAATTTGAAAATTATGAAATGAAAGTTTAAACAGTGATGGTCAACAACAACTCCTCCAATATCAACAAACAAACAATTACTTCTAAACAGTGATGGTCAACAACAACTCCACCAATATCAACAAACAAACAATTACTTCTAAACAGTGATGGTCAACAACAACTCCTCCAATATCAACAAACAAACAATTACTTCTAAACAGTGATGGTCAACAACAACTCCACCAATATCAACAAACAAACAATTACTTCTAAACAGTGATGGTCAACAACAACTCCACCAATATCAACAAACAAACAATTACTTCTCACTGAAGAGAAAAAACAGATCACGAGAGTAAAAAAATAACTTGTACCTGTATGAAATATTTTTCTTTCTTGAATTAGACTGTGTAGTGTTTCATACACCAGTTGGTTGCTAGGTAACTGTGTTCCTTGGTAACACTTCTTCAACTGTGCCTGTATGATATCAACTGTTGCTAGGATCTGTTTGTTATTGAGGTCCAGGATAATAAGGCAGAGTATTTCTGGCAGAGGTATAAAATGGTTTTGTGGCACCTCCTGCATTGTAATATTTCCTATATCTCCTGAAATATACACAATAAAACACTTTAAATATTTATCTTTTTTTTAATGTGTAAAAAAAAGAATTCTAATTCATTTCAACAATGGATTTTATTTTACAACAATGCTATTCTAAAACACTCTCACCAAATCAAAATCGTATTGGTGGCATAATGGTTAGTGAGTTTGCTGGAGTGCAGTAGATCGTGGGTTTGAGCCCTGGTCAGTATAAACCAAGGACTATAAAATTTGTATTTGTTGCGTCTCCGCTAAGCACGCAGCATTAAGGAGAAAGAGCAAAGACTGGTTGGTTCGGATTCAGAATAATGTGTCCGAGTGGAGAGACATGTCTACCCGTGGACTGTTGTTTCAGTGAACTAGCACTACAAAAATACAACTTAGCGTATTAGTCTAGTACAAAGTGGACCTCATCATCATCTCATTAAAAACTAATTTGAATTGGTGTTGAACAACAATCACTCACTCACCAAATCAATCTGTCTGAATAAGGCTAAAATAATACACAGTTGTCAGAAAAAGTCATAATAACTAGGTTATCCAGCAGAGAAATCAAGCGCACCCAGAAAGAACCAGTGACACAAATTAATTACTAAAATACATTTAAAGATGGCCAATATCCAAATATAAAGTCTAGCATCTAAATTTTTAGGGTTGATTATTATACCGGTAAATATGACCATTTTCCCAATGAAACAAAATATAAAACAGATCACTTTCACATTGATATTATGCCATATATAATAAACCACAAAGATCAAGATTATATGTTATTTTGATCAATTATTGACAGGTTAAGTGTGTCTACTTATTATACCTATATAGTGCATATCAAGTTGACTTTGATCAAGGACGTATGAACTGAACACATTAAATTTATTACAACAAATTAGTCAGCTTAAAAACATTAAAAAAATACTTTTAAAAAGTTCAATTAAAACTGTTCTGACTAATATACATAAATCTTTTAAATGGTAGAAAGTAAAGTATATATAATTAAATACATGTTAATCCTCTTACACTAATCCTCTTTGTCTTCTAACTATATCTATAAGTCAGACATATAAATCTTGACTGTCACATTAGGTATAGTGTAGGGACTTAATTACCTATTGTGTGATATATAGGTAATATACCTGTCCTTTCCTATAACATGTATAAGACTATGAAAATATCTGGCCAACAAGTGTTTTTTGTAAGAATATTTGACCCATATTCAATGATTTTTCGGATAGTTCTAGGAGTGACAAAAGAACGGGTCACTTAGAAGAAGTTACATGTACAAATGTACTGCTCATCTGCAGGTCTACAAAGCTGCGGCTTGGAGGTTTCTTGAGCACAAATATACTGCTCATCTGCAGGTCTACAAAGCTGCAGCTTAGAGGTTTCTTGAGCACAGATATACTGCTCATCTGCAGGTCTACAAAGCTGCGGCTTGGAGGTTTCTTGAGCACAGATATACTGCTCATAGATCTGCAGGTGGTCTACAAAGCTGTGGCTTGGAGGTTTCTTGAGCACAGATATACTGCTCATAGATCTGCAGGTGGTCTACAAAGCTGCGGCTTGGAGGTTTCTTGAGCACAGATATACTGCTCACAGATCTGCAGGTTTACAAAGCTGCAGCTTAGAGGTTTCTTGAGCACAAATATACTGCTCATCTGCAGGTCTACAAAGCTGCGGCTTAGAGGTTTCTTGAGCACAAATATACTGCTCATAGATCTGCAGGTGGTCTACAAAGCTGCAACTTGGAGGTTTCTTGAGCACAGATATACTGCTCATAGATCTGCAGGTCTACAAAGCTGCAGCTTAGAGGTTTCTTGAGCACAAATGTACTGCTCATCTGCAGGTCTACAAAGCTAGGGTGTTGTAGTTTCTTGAGCTTACTTATTACTTATCTTCATTATTACACACTTCAGATGAGATGTAAATGTGGTGTTCCTAAACTTGATTTTTAAACAAGTTTAAGAAGAAGGGAATCACTTCACTTACATTCAAACACTTTCTCATTCAAAAATAAAAGAGAGATAATTATAGAAGCACTTGAAGAATACTATATTCTATTTCTGAATTATTGTACAACTGTATCCTGGTCATTAAATTTAATGTTTTGATAGACAACAACAGAATTGTAACAAAGTCTTCTGGCATAGTCACAAGGAAGTAAAATTGTTTAAGAGTAGCCCCACCTATAAGCTATAACAAAACAACTGGCATACTCAGAAGAAAGTAAAATTGGTTTAGAGTACCCCACCTATAACAAACAACTGACATACTCACAACTTCACACGAAAGTAAAAGAGTACCCCACCTATAACAAAACAAGTATCTACATGTAAAGAGCAACATTAAACATGAAAGCTTCTCTAGATCAGCTTATGATACCACTTGTTATTAATGGAGGGATACACCAACACATTGATAGTAGATAATAGCCCTGTCAATGTAAATGGATGAGGATTAATGTGGGTTAGATATCTAAATGACTCTACAAATATTCATAGTATATATGATACATCCATAACATTTGACAGGAACAAGTAGGTAAGGTATTAACACAACCCAACAATAAAACAGACATTCAGTGATTTAACACTGTATTGATCAGAACTTATGGCCATGTCTTATACAATGGGTGAAACTCTAAGTCATATAATCCTTGTTTACCTTTAGAAATACAAGTCAAATCTCAGCTTTCATGTGTGAAGAAACAAAAATGATTATGAGGTTCTTATGATTTATTCTCAGTTGGTTATTACCTTTTTTTTTTCTAAAAAAGATGATTTGTTTTCTTGAAGAATTTGTTGGATTTCTTCCATGTGTTCATCTGTTATAGATATAAAACTGATCATTAAAAGTGAGGAATTCTACCATTATCTTTGGTACAAAGTTAGATTTCTAATTGGTACCAACTTGCCATCCTTCCACTGAATTAGTCCTGTTATTTACACTTCATTACCTACATGTACTATATCCCTATCTAGAACATTTCAACAAGTTCAATGTGTGATAAATTGGAAACATCTAAATAACATTTATATATAACAACCCAAAAAAAATGAATTTCTCTGGTGATTTGAGAAATTTTATCACGTTTTTAACCAGGTTTTTCTGTTACAGCCCGTATTGACTTATTATTTTCATTAATATTATTAGAAATGTTAGAACTCTGCCCACATCATGATTTTCTGTCAAATCAATAGCATCAACAAGAACAAAGTTTAATTTGCTAGTCTCAGAGACATATTAACCCCAAGCCTTGGTTATTCTGTACTCTTCTTTTTTCATGTTTTAATTAAAGTGCTACAGAACATTAATAAAAGCAATTAGCAAACATCATCAATCAATGACTTGGTCATTAGCCAAGTTAGAAAAAAAAGTGATTCTGGGATAAAAATTAATATCAATTAAATTGAGGATGGCCATTATATCATATAAAAGTGAATTTGGGTAAAATAAAGTTTGAGTTATTAAATAAACACCAAGATTGTCATAACAAAATTAAAAGTGATTTTGGGCAATTAACAAATGACTATCATAACAGCATTATATATAGATAGTAAGAGTGTCAACAACAGTTAATATATTTATTGACATCTCTGTTAAAATCCTCACATTACCTCAAATTGTATACTTAACAAAGTAGGTAAGTTGATTCTGTAATTAACCTGAAACTACAGGTGATAATACCTGGTAGTGACAGGTGACAAAACTGACAGCTGAGAACTGTCTAATCCATTAACTAGATAATAGGCTAAGTACATTATTGGATATAGTTTCTGTCTAGTTCAAGCTGTGTGATTTACTTGTACTATGCCTTGTCCTTTTGTCCAAGACACTGTATGACAAAGACAGGATTCTTTTAAGACTGAGATCAAAGAAAAAAGTGCATTCATGATGAGGACAGACATATTTAAAAACAATCAGACAAAATGCAATAAAACTCACATATTCATGAGATTTTAGAACAAATACATCAAAAACTTATTAAATACCGTAATACTGTTTGATGCAAATTTACCTGTTTCAATATGACACTCAATTGTGAAGAGGTTGGAACTCAGATCAGGACACAGATTCTACATTAACTCCTTGAAATCTACCTCAATATGGTAAAATAAATTACAAGTGGCCCCAGTTATACCGAATACATGACATATCGGCCCTAAGACCACTCGGCTCCAAGACAAATCGGCCCCAACTTTGGACGAGTCGGCCCCTAAAAATAGACAAGTCGGCCCCTTTTGTAGGTAGCAATTTAAGTATGTTTTAACTATGAACAAGTCGGCCCTTCTATATAGAAGACAACTCGGTCCCACCAAAAATGAAAGTTTTGAACACATGGTGTGTCTTTGTGTGTGTGTGTGAATAAAAGGACTCAAACAAGCTTACAATCACGAAATCAGTTCAATATGATATGAACTCAGAAGCTTTCTTTAAAATATATTTTATTTGATAATACAGTTAAAATTTGTATTTGTATCAATCATAATTTATATAATGTTGGATATTTGCAATGAATAGTCGACTTTTACTTTTAAGAAATGATATACTGAATGTCCGATTTTAAAGCTGAACTGTCCACTGTCCTGCCACGATTTCTCAAAAAGTATTTATCCAAAAACAATAAACTATACATATTATTAATCCTTGAGATTTAAAATGGTGTAACATTCATTTGACAGACATTTGATTGAAAAGAGTTATATGTGATCAAACAAATATTTGATACAAATTATCGTCCTTTCCGTGATTGAAAAATACTGTTTTAGGGTATCAAATGTCAATATTTTCTTTAAAAACTTGATATCAAATTAAAGCCTTTAATAACTTCTTTATTATGGAATTTACATCATGAAAATATCTCATTCTTGTTCAAAAGTTATACCTATAAACGTACTAAAAAATACCTGTACTGGTTTTTTTTTATAATACATGTAGTTATAAAATTGATCATTTTGATTACTCTTGTGACAAATTTATGAAATTTGATCAGTAATAAGTATGGGGCCGTCTTGTCTCGAAAGAGGGGCCGACTTGTCTTGGGGCCGAGATTGAATAGGGCCGAGTTGTCCAGGGGCCGACCTTGTTTGGGGCCGATTTGTCCTGCACCCGTTATACCTGACCAACAATAATATAACAAATCTGATACATAAATTAAACCAGTTGCATATAAATTACAACTGTATAATGTCCACTTAGCCCCTGGGTAGACTCACCCTTTGATGATAGCACAGATATGTTATCTTACAGTGTAAACAAACAATCATATCTATACTATTATAAGGAAATGATACATCCTTACCTGCAGGCCATTATTTCAACAAGGTGTTAATTCTCTAATTTAATTTATCTTTTTAATGAACATCTTTTGTTCAATTTGTTTATAAATTTTATGGTTTTGACAAATTTAAACATCAAAGTGTTTCGACATATGTCTGGTTAATATTTAATGTTTTTTCTGAAATTATATCATGATATAGATACAATGTGACCCGATTTCTGACAGGAATGTTTCGTCCATTTTTATTTAAATATTAAAAAATAACAAAAAACATATTTATAGTTCTATCATAAAAGATGTGTTTTCAGCTGGCTGTTATTCACCTTTCATTTATTGAAAAATAAAATTAATTCAAATGATGTTTTCACAAATGTTTCCATATAGCATTTACATTCTCACGGGTATTTGGGATTAAAGAATTTTCCTGTTTTATATTTAACCTGTACATAACACCATCAGAGCAGAAAATCTACTTCAAATATGTGACTTGGTTTCGAAATATGTTGTAGGCCTACAGAAAAAACTTCATATGAAGAAGTTTGTATCTTTTCAATTTCAATAAATGAGGTTTTAATCTTTAAATTTGGAATTTTGCCATAATGCTGAATTTCCCATTCTATATTGTGTCATGCCTAGCAAATTCCTCAAATTTAGTACCTTTTTATCTGTAAATACTAACAGCAGTAAAAAATAATTTTAATAGTATTTCATGCATTTCGTTATCACAAGGT
Organism: Gigantidas platifrons; assembly: GCA_002080005.1. Taxonomy (NCBI): domain Eukaryota; kingdom Metazoa; phylum Mollusca; class Bivalvia; order Mytilida; family Modiolidae; genus Gigantidas; species Gigantidas platifrons. Next base: position 191,429 of record MJUT01011799.1, read on the forward strand.
AAATTGTATTAACAACATTGTCTTTTTGACTATGTTAAAATGTTTACATAACAGTTGTATTCAAACTCCACATAGTACAGCATCTTATCTCCTCCTCTTGTATAGGTGATCTTAGCTGAATTTAGATATCCTGTTTAATTCCATTAGTTTTCTTGCTCACAATTTTTTTTAATTATTTGGCTTTTGGAAGATTGTTCCGAGTTCGGTAATTTTGTTATTACCCTTATTTCCAGGAATAAACATGTGATGCACATTAAATTTAATATCTACAGTTTTATTCATTCTTATTTATTTCTTACTGATGAAATTTTAATATTACATTGTATATACTTATAATTACATTGTATATTTTAATATTACATTGTTCTAATTTTAATATTACATTGTATATAATTTTAATATTACATTGTGTATACTTATAATTACATTGTATATATTTATACATTTGTCATTAGTGAAATAGAAATAATTATTTTAACAAGTAGGCTATACATTTTTCTTCTATAATTTAATATTGAAAGATATATTGGATGCTCCTAAAATCTGTCAAATTGGGATATTAAAACTTACATTGTAATTTACTCCAACCTATTGATTCTGTAAGAAAATTTTAACAAAAATATATATTCACATGAACAAAATCAGAGATGGACACAGCAGTACAGTACAAAAGGTTCTCAATTTCCTGGGATTTTTCTCTCCACACAATTATAACTATAAGGATGTTTAAAACAGTGTGATCATCCATAAAATAGGATAGCTACACTTGATGATTCATTTTCTAAAAAGTTGATACTGCAGAAAGAACAATTTTAAAATGAACACTAAGATACTAAATAAATAACAATAATTATATGTTAAATTAAATCTTACCAATCTTTTCAATTCTACAGTTGTATGGATCATTTAAAACTCTCCTTCCCCATGCCATTCGTAAATTTTCTAGACAAACATCACTTCCACCAAGAAGAACAGTTGTTGGTTCTAAAAATCCTAAATATTGAAGGTTTCTTATACTTTCTGATAATGCAGAATTCCAATAACAAGTGCTGTTCCTAAGTTGAAAATCGTCAAAAATTTCCTTGCCGTTCATCACTTTGGAATCGACAACAACGGACACCACCATGGCTAAACATTTTGATGTTACTGGCGAAATATGTTGAAGAATTTGTTTATTTTCTTTACGATCTGCCGACTTCCCAGTCATTTTGACAGTAATGTGTTGTTACCTACCCGCCAATACATTCAAATATACGATAACTTATATATATTGTTTGTATATACACCGGTGATTAGTTTCGCTTCAGTGATGATAATTTCCCTGGTGGCAAGGTGCGATTCTAAGGGAGATAATTAGGCTAGTTAATAATTTGTGGGAAATTAAAAGCAGTAGTATATATAAATTTATGTAGAATATTAACCGTCTTTTATGATAACATTTAATATTGCATTCATATGTATTTTGTAATCGAACATTGAATGGCATTAACACCAAATTTAAATCAATTTGTCTCTTATAAAGAATCTAACATACAACAAATATATATTCTTAAAGAAATTGGAATGTCTTATCAGTAACAGTTTGTAAAGGGGGTACATCTAATTATGACACAGGAAAAGAAATAACACAAACTCAGATTTGATTGTTTTTAATTTCATATTTTGAACAGTCAGTTTATGAAAGAAAATAATACTTTGTCGGAATCAATCATTATATAGATTTATAGGTATCCATCATGATTTGGTGTTATAAATATATTTTTTTTTAACATTTTTTTTTTTATTTGCCTATCACTCTTTTCAACATATTTATTATTGGCATTATTTAAAATGTTTTGAAAGTAGCACTGTTGATGCATGCCACAATTACTTGTTTAGATATTATTTGACCAAACAAACAATCAAAAGAAAATATTGTTAACAAATACTCATGTTATGGCATGTAATTACACATACTACAATAAAGAAGGGAATCATTGTGTTACTATGACAATAACGTATCTAATGTTATTTCTGTCATTATTACTTGCACAAATTCTACAATTTTTAATCCAAAAATACAGGATTTGATGATATTTTAAGCGTATGTTTTAAATGAAATAAATAAACAAAAGATATAGAGTAGTCGACTTGTTTATTTGGGTTAATATTTTCAGTTTATAGATGCGGAAGAAAAATACTGATTGAATAATAAACAAAATACTCGCCAGGACAAGCACTTGTTTTTTTACATTATAGAATAAGGAGATACTTTTACGGAAAGTAGAAGAAAATGCATATTGTAGTATTTTTTTTTAGGTATTTACGCAAAAAAATCATATTTTTTCCAATTTTAGGGGGGCGCCGAGTGCCCCCCCCCCCTGGATCCGCCCCTGAATAGTCCATAGAGGATGTTGGTAGTTTCTAAAAGTGACACCGCAGAACAAGTTGTATATCGTACCAATGCTATTCTAATGCTCTTGAGATAATATACCGTAGTATTGTCTCTTTCGCCATTATGAAAGGGCGCAGGAGCCAGAAAGGGGTGGCAAGGGGCAAGCTATGTTCTTACCTCTCCCTTCTGGCATAAATATATAGAAAAAGCTGAATTTCTAGTATGGAGGCAAAACAAAAAGTTATTGTCCAGTTGACAAGTGCTTTTTTTCTTGCTCGACAGTTTGGAAAACTACCCCTCTCCCACTGTCCGGTCCACTCCAACGTCTCTGTGTCATACAACGTTCGTCACAACAGCTCACCAATAGATCGTACAACATTCGGGATGTTCTGTAAGCCAGTATAGGTGGTTTGGTAAAATTATCTGTAAAGTTTGTTTTTTTTTTTTATAATTGCAGGCCGTGTGAGGGCGGTAGTAAAGCACATACGGTCCTTTTATTTGATTGGTTATCTTTATATTCTGTTAGTTGACATATACATACCGTCTCAACCACAGGCGCTTGTGTAGAGTCAACAATATGCTCGCTATGTACCTAAAACACCACATAGCGAGCATATTGTTGACTCTACACAAACGCCTGTGTCTCAACTAACAAAAAACTCCGACCAATGTTCTTGTGACTGTATCCACTGTTTTAATACTTTCAGAGTTCGCTGAGACTCTTCTTGTTGGTTTCAACATTGACAGCGTTGCGGTGTTTGTCTGTAGATTTACAGTACATTGTATATTGTTGACATGATGTCATCTGAAATCTTAGTGACGGTTGTGTCTAGAAATGTTATTTTGCTTTAAAACATTTCATAGGTAAATTTAATCTGGGTGGTAATTATTGACGTGGTGAATGAAATTTTGAAGTCCATCTTACTGTTGGTTCTATTTCTTGTCAACATGGTAAATGGATCTAAACTAAGAGATTGGTTGTTGGAGGAATGTGTTTAATTAAGTTTGCCCATAAGAGTGGAGCGAGAGTCCCAAACTTCCCTAAAGGTTTAACATACCATTATTGAGGGGATACTTGTATATAGTGGTGTAACATCAAAGAGTTTCCTTCACTCTGATACCACATACTGAATGCGCTAAAAAAATTCACCTTTAATAGAGACGATTTCCTGACAATTGACAGGAGACCTATGGTGATAAAGATGTGTTTGATTTTTGTGTGTTTATTATTATCGGTTACTAATGTTTGCTGTTTTTTTTTTGACGTGTTTATTATTACTACTTAATAAATGTTTGCTGTTTTTTGATGTGTTTATTATTACTAGTTACAAATATTTACCGTTTATTCTTTGTGTTTATTATTACTACTTACTAATGTTTGCTGTTTTGTGTGTGTTTATTATTATTAGTTACTAATGTTTGTTGCTTGCCGGTGTGTTTATTAATACTACTTACTAATGTTTGCCATTTATTGGTGGTGTGTTTATTATTAGTACTTACTAATGTTTGCGGCTTTGTGACCTGATAAATATTACTAGGTACTACTGCTTACTGGTGTGTTTATCATTACTACTTACTAATGTTTGCTTTTGGTGTGTGTTTATTATTACTAGTTACTAATGTTTGTTGCTTTTTTTGTGTTTATTATTACTAGTTACTAATATTTGCCGTTTATTGTTGGTGTGTTTATTATTACAAGTTACTGATGTTTTCTGCTTGTTGGTGTGATTATTATTAGTTACTAATGTTTGCTGTTTGTTGGTGTTTATTATTACTAATTATTAATATTTGCTGCTGTTTTGGTGTGTTTATTATGACTAGTTCCTGATTGTTGGTGTGTTTATTACTACTAGTTACTAATGTTTGCTGTTTGTTTATTACTACTACTTACTAATATGTGCTGCTTGTTGGTGTTTATTATTACTACTTACTAATGTTTGCTGCTTGTTGGTGTGTTTATTATTACTACTTACTAATGTTTTCTGCTTGTTGGTGTGTTTATTATTACTACTTACTAATGTTTGCTGCTTGTTGGTGTTTATTATTATTACTACCTACTAATGTTTGCTGCTTGTTGATGTGCTTATGATTACTAGTTACTAATGTTTGTTGCTTGTTGGTTTATTATTACTACCCACTAATGTTTGCTGCCTGTTGGTGTGTTTATTATTACTAGTTACTAATATTTGCTGTTTATTGTTGGTGTGTTTATTATTACTACTTACTAATGTTTGCTGCTTGTTGGTGTATTTATTATTACTACTTACTAATGTTTGTTGTTTATTGTTGGTGTGTTTATTACTAGTTACTCATGTGGGCCGTTTATTGTTGGTGCGTTTATTATTACTACTTACTAATATTTGCTGCTTTGTGGTCTGTTTATTTTATCTAGTTCCTAATGTTTGCTGTTTTTTTGGTGTTTATTATTACTAGTTACTAATGTTTGCTTTTTTTGTGGGGTGTTTATTATTACTAGTTACTCATGTTTGCTGGGTTTTTGTGTGTTTATTATTACTACTTACTAATGTTTGCTGCTTTTTGTTTATTATTACTACTCACTAATGGTTGCTTGTTTTTTTGTGTTTATTATTTCTAGTTACTAATGTTTGCTGCTTGTTGGTGTGTTTATTATTACTACTTACTAATGTTTGCTGCTTGTTGGTGTGTTTATTATTTCTAGTTACTAATGTTTGCTGCTTGTTGGTGTGTTTATTATTACTAGTCACTACTGTTTGTCGTTTATTGTTGGTGTGTTTATTATTACTACTTACTAATATTTGCTGCTTTTTTGTGTACTTACTAATGTTTGCTGTTTTGTTTTGGTGTGTTTATTATTGTTACTTATGTTTGCTGTTTATTGTTCGTGTTTAATACTAGTTACTAATGTTTGTTGCTTGTTGGTGTTTATTTTTATTACTACCTACTAATGTTTGCTGCTTGTTGGTGTGTTTATTATTACTACTTACTAATGTTTGCTGCTTGTTGGTTTATTATTACTAGCTACTAATGTTTGTTGCTTGTTGGTTTATGATTACTACCCACTGTTTGCTGCTTGTTGGTGTTTATTATTACTAGTTACTAATGTTTATTGCTTGTTTGGTGTTTATTATTACCCACTAATGTTTGCTGCTTGTTGGTGTGTTTATTATTACTAGTTACTAATATTTGCTGTTTATTGTTACTACCTACTAATGTTTGCTGCTTGTTGGTGTGTTTATTATTACTAGTTACTAATATTTGCTGCTTTTTTTTGGTTTATTATTACTACTTACTAATGTTTGCCATTTTTTGTTGGTGTTTATTATTACTAGTTACTTATGTTTGCCATTTTTTTGTTGGTGTTTATTATTACTAGTTACTTATGGTTTGCCGTTTATTATTACTAGTTACTAATGTTTGCCGTTTATTGTTGGTGTTTATTATTACTACCTACTAATGTTTGCCATTTATTATTGGTGTTTATTATTACTAGTTACTTATGTTTGCTTCTTTTTTTCTTTAAAAAAAACTTTTAAAACATACTATATCTGGTTGAACCATTCAATTCTTAATATTCTATCTGACAATGATTCATTTTATTTTTGTTCTATGTGTGGTTGTGGGCGAGTTAAACTAGCTGTCTAGAGAGGTACTCTCCACTTTGAACTGCTATTCAGATCACTCTACAACCCTCTTTACTTGTTGTTATATGCACAATATTTCATTTTATTTGTTATTGTATAGTTTTTATATTCTGTAAAAATGTCTTCAGAGCTTATGTTTGAACATATTTTTTTATATTATAAATCAAAATAAAGTTTTGTCTATCTTTTGGCTGCTTCATATGTCAAGATATCTTCAGAATAAAGTTTGTTTTACAAAAACCATGCAAATCTCCCACAAACTACATCTTCCATGAATTATTTTTCAAACACCAGTATTCTGTCCACATCCTGTATAGGGTGACACAACACAGCTCATATTATCAACCTACCAGTCAATGACGAGCTTACATAATCTGGAGGTACATGACCGAACAAACAAGAATTGTTGTACGATTGATCAAAATATTTACATGTACTACACGATTGGATGGTAAAAGATGAATGAAAGTTTACCGGACATGACTACATACAGGTTGCTGTTAATGTATCACCAAGAAACATCTAATTAGATAGAGAGTCCAAGAGATGTGACAACTTGTTATAGTGCTAGAATACTGACACAACAGCTCTCAGGTAGGCATGACACTCCACTCCGACACATTATCATGACTACGAAAACTTATCTCTTTCTGTTAGGTGCTAAGAGGAGAAGAACCTAATACCAATTTTAAAGTCATTGGTTTGACCAAACCGAGGAACAAAACTACAAAATACAGTACTTAAGGGGAGCATACCTCCACCAATCAAACTTACCACCACAAAATAACTCAAATATTGTTCAAAATGACATTATACACCCATAACTCACAATTGTGTGCCTCGGGTGTCAGAGCTAAAACAATTAAAACCTAACCCAGCACTAACTTATAACATTTCTTAGCATAAACATAACATAAAATGTAGTAAAATTTGATGATTTTATTATTTACAAGTTCAGTTACACTATTTACAGCTGTTAATGCAGTAAAACTCAGTTACAACAAAAGTATTTTAACCTGCCAAGCATCTTGTGTTAAATATCGACAGTACGTCGCAATAAAACAATCTTTCACACTATTGGCCTCCTGTATACTTGTTACAATCAAGATTATAACACACTTCGTGTTTAATTTAAACAGTACGTCAGAATGAAAAAATCTTTCACGCTAGTGTTTCCTGTATACTTGTTACAAATCATAGTTTTATAACTGCAGATTAACAATACATGAAGGATTACTTATAATGCTGAATGATAACTTAATTGATGATGTTATGATTTTATTACAACACTCATATTCATTTATTAACATACAAACAATATAACAAATTCATTTCCATCTTCTTTTCTAAATGTACAACTTTTTGATGAAGATCAGCTTAAAACAAGGAATTGATATAATAGATATATCTGGTATGTAATAAAATCATAGTGACATTAAAGCCAACACAACCTGAGATCTGAGACATTTTTGACTGGAATTGATTACAGAATCAACAGTTTCCTATTGGATCATGTGTAGACAATGCTAATTATACAAAAATAAATAATGGAGTTGTAAGGTGAACAAATTAATACATCCACCTCAATATAATGTGGACGGATGGTTAAAACAAAATTAACTGATAATGAAATATTCATACAAAATGAAAATGTGAATGTGTTAGTAAAACAATATCTCCCTCTATTCTGACCAAAATTCTAGTTTTTAGTTTGACAACAAATTGATAATAAAATTACTTCAGTATGTATTTTGAATATTCTTAACACTTTAAAATAACACCTACTTTGTGTCAAATGTTACTTATATAAAAGAGAGGAGAAGTTTTGATATAATGATACAATATTAAAAAACATACAACTGAATCATGTGAACAATCACAAATACATGTACATAGTGTTGCTTATTCTTGACAAAAAAAAATTCATTTAAATATCATCAAGATGACTTTTCCCAATATGTTTTTGCAAAATCTGCAAACAAAGACTTATTGGTTGTGAAATGACAGAACTAAACACTGGTGTGGTAAAGTATGATATTATGTTGTTGTTCTTGTAGGGAAGAGGATGCAAGGATTTCGCTCCAGGCGAACATGATACAACTTTTTGATAAACACTGTCATCAATGACATGCCACAGAGACCAAGTGAATGTTTTTTAAACACAAACAAACCATATTTTTTGTTCAAGAATAAGTGAATTGAGGTGAGAGGTGGTTGCTTATTGTATTGATATTAATAGAATTGTTGACAACCACTGTTTAAACTTTCTTTTCATAACCAGAATATAAAATATTGTCTAAATCTTACTACAAACTTTGACATGTATGACAACATCATTATTTAAAAGATTTAGTAGTTACACCATAGGCTCTCAAGAGCCTGTATCGCTCACCTGGATATAAACAGATCCAATTGGTCCTATGTAAAAACTATGTCCTGAGTGGTAGTCATCTTGGAATTTCGATCAACATAAAAAACACAAAGCTTGTAAAGGACCTTCCAATGATTGATGCACAGTTTAGGTACCGGTTCAATCAGTGCAATAGCTTCAGAGAAGAACATATTTCTGTATTTTCCGCATATGGTCCTGTGTTAATACTATGACCTGTGGTGGCAGCCATCTTGAATTTCGGATCGGCATTAAAAAACCCAAACTTTTTAGAGGACCTTCAAATGATCCTTCCTGGGCAGTTTGGTTTCAATTGTCCATGTGGTTTAAGAGAAAAAGCGTTTTGAAACATTTTTTTCCATACGGTCCAAAGTTAAACTAAGTCCTGCCGTAGCCGCCATTTTGAATTTCATATCGGAACAAAAAACCTAGTTTGTAGAGGACCATCCAATGAACGTTCATGTACAGTTTGGCTTTAATCATATTTGTAGTTTCTGAGAAGAAGGCATTTGAACATTTTCCCATAGGGTCCAATGTTAATCTATGTCCTGCGGTAACAGCCATCTTGGATTTCCAATCGGCATAAAAAGCATAAACTTTGTAGAGGACCTTCCAATGATCATTCCTGGGCAGTTTCGTTTCAATTGTCCGAGTGGTTTCAGAGAAGAAGCGTTTTGAAACATTTTTCCCATAGGGTCCAATGTTAAATTAAGCCCTGCCGTAGTCGCCATTTTGAATTTCATATCGGAACAAAAAACCTGAAGTTTGTAGAAGACCATCCAATGAACATTCATGTACAGTTTGGCTTTAATCATATTGTAGTTTCTGAGAAGAAGGCATTTGAAAATTTTCCCATAGGGTCCAATGTTAATCTATGTCCTGCGGTGGTGGCCATCTTGGATTTCCAATCGGCATAAAAAACATAAACTTTGTAGAGGACCTTCCAATGATCATTCCTGGGCAGTTTCGTTTCAATTGTCAAAGTGGTTTCAGAGAAGAAGCGTTTTGAAACATTTTTCCCATAGGGTCCAATGTTAATCTAAGTCCTGCCGTAGCCGCCATTTTGAATTTCATAGCGGAACAAAAAACCTAAAGTTTGTAGAGAACCATCCAATGAACATTCATGTACAGCTTGGCTTTAATCATATTTGTAGTTTCTGAGAAGAAGGCATTTGAACATTTTCCCATAGGGTCCAATGTTAATCTATGTCCTGCGGTGGCGGCCATCTTGGATTTCCGATCGGCATAAAAAACAGAAACTTTGTAGAGGACCTTCCAATGATCATTCCTGGGTAGTTTGGTTTCAATTGTCCGAGTGGTTTCAGAGAAGAAGCGTTTTGAAACATTTTTCCCATAGGGTCCAATGTTAAAACTTAGTCCTGCTGTAGCCACCATTTTGAATTTCATATCGGAACAAAAAACAGAAACTTGGTAAAGGACATTCCAATGATCATTCATTTACAGTTTGGGTTCAGTCAGGTCATTAGTTTCAGAGAAGATCTTTGAAATTTCAGCCAATCAGAGCATATTATTGGCCCTGGCAGCCATGTTGAATATTCGACTGGAACGAAAAACAGAACTTTGTAGAGGACCATCCAAGGAACATTCCTGCTAAGTTTGGTTCCAATTGGCCAAGTGGTTTCGGAGAAGAAGCTTAAAATGTGAAAAGTTTACAGACGACGGATGCCAAGTGATGACAATAGTTCACATGGACCTTCGGTCCAGGTGAACTAAATATATGACATAATTTAATTTTAGAATTACATTGAAGGATTTACACACAAAGAAATACAAGGATAAGACTTCTCAATAATTTAACAACAGAATACATTTATTTTGAATGTACAAGTTTTTCTTCATTAATGTTTTAAAATTCACCTCAGTAGTGACATACACAGATGAAAGCATTGACTGGTGAAATAAGAGGAAATGTCCTACACAGTGCCGTTACACCTTCATTTTCTAGCTGTTTGGATCAGGTGACACATTAATTTCATAATATTTTGCTAAAAAAAGAGGAAATCCGCAGATCAGAGGAAAACTTTCATCCCTGGACATAAAATTGTTCATCAATCAGTCGTGGAAATGTAACAAGTTTTATTTTCTGTATTTTTATTTCAGAGTTCAATATGAGTGTAACAGGGACTTGCTACGGTACTCGTATTCAAAATATTTATCAGAGAAAATAAAATAGTAACTATAAAACACTTTTCTTAACTGCCTCCATATTCATCTTTATGTTTCTTATATTTCCACAATACCAATTGCACATTTATATCTTATACAATTTTATCTTAAAAAGGCATCACATACACACACCCACACAAATATATAGAATATTTTTAAAGACTTTAAATAATTATAAACACACTTGAAAAATCTACAAGATTCACACACACCTTTCACAGATTAATCAGCAATGACTTGTATAAAACATGTATAAAAGACGGGATATATCACATTTGTTCATTGATTATTGGCATGAAAAGGTAGCTATTATACAACCATAGCATTTACAGAAAACAATTCAGATTTTCAGTTTCAATCACATATGCATACAAGTTACTAAAGTAATACAAACCACCTGAAGTTAATTTTAAGGAAAGGCGGAGACTGGTGAAAAATACAACACTGATATGACGTAAATTAAGTAGAATCCAGAAAAGTATGAGTTATTATTGACAAAATATCTCACAGATGGAGACTAATATATATATATGTCAATTTATGTGTCTCTTAATTTTAATAGGGACACCTACAGAAGGGTCAAGTTTTACACAAATTATGATGTACATGTAGAATGGATTATTCATATCTTAAGTTTCAAGGTCAGATTTTGGTACGTCAAATCTGTAAAAGTGCTCCTAGTCCTATCCTCCTGATTGACAATTCTACCATTCTAGTTCGAAATACTGTAATTCTAGTTGTAGTTTTAAAATGAAGTGTCCAGAAAGGGTGCTACGACACAATCCCAACATTTTTTGTTTGTTTGATGGTGTTTAATGCCACTTTCAACAATATTTCAGTTATATCGTGGCGGCAACATTTTTTGAGAGGTATAAATATAAAGAATAGATGGTATGTAATTAGTTAAAGAAATAGATGGTATGTAATTATTTAAAAGAACATTTACAATAACATTCTGTACAGACATATACAGTATATCACATATCACAATAATTGGCACCATCGTCAACCACAATTTGATTTAAATCAGCACTTTTTATTTTCTGGCATGCCTCGACGAGCCTGTCCTTGCTGGAATATCCCCATCTTTTGATGCACTGCCTCTACGCATACCTGAATTAACACCAGTTAAACCAGCCTGCATTGGAGCTGTTGAAATACGTGTAGCATCTCGTTGTAGTAAATCAGCACCTGTAGGAATTCCTCTATGGAGGCGTGTGCTTGTTCTTCTTTCTCTTTCCCTCGAGTAAGGTCTGGGTGATTCAGCTGTAATTTGACAAGATCAATACAAACATTACTACAGCTTCTATAAATGGTATATGTCATGAATAGTCTTAGAAGACAATCTATTTATAGTAGAAGGAGCAGCATTTCACATCAGACATGTATTGATTATAATGTATTACAAATATCATCATCTATTTTTCTGAATTTAATTGTAAAGAGAAAAACTATCCCACTTTTAATTCTACACGTGGAAGGGTGAAACTCATCATGTGATTGAAGTATTTACCTATTTTTCTATTTCTTTGATTAAGGAAATAAAAGAGATTTTTGAGTGTGAGGAAACAGGAACTTCCTTTTTTTTTTAAATTAATTACTGTGATTATTCTATTACAAGTTTGCAGGATATCTTGTCTAACAGCATTGCTGAAGGTCTTTTGCTGTACAAAACATAATCTACTAGGCTTCTTCTTAAACGTGAAAAGGTCTGGAGGGGGGGGGGGGGAAGTGGTGCCTCTTTGAACAATATTTTAGTTAAATCATGACAGTCATGTTTATTGGTGGAGGAAACTGGAGTATCAGGAGACAAACTTTATCATATAATGTTGTATTGAGTACAACTCGCGATGAGTGGGTTTCAAACTCGCAACGTTAGTGGTAATAGACACTGATTGCACAGGTAGTTGTTAATCCAACTACAATACAATCACGACCACAACAGCCCCCTACTACAAACAGTTTTTGGTCCTTTCACAAGTCACATGTATTTCAAAATGAAAATGGTGAAAATATGTTTATTGATGTGTTCTGTTGCTGTATTGAATCCTGTCTAAAGTTATATGTCAGGTATTTATGCATTTATTGTTGTTGTAAGGTTTTACACCTTTCAACAACTATCTGCAATAGAATAAAAGGCCGTTGGCCACTGGTCCCCCGACGCCAAGGTTACATCGTAAGATTAAATTTTGAAACTACTGTAAACTAGAGGGTCAGGGGAGCCTGTATCACTCATAATTCTGAAAGGGGACCATCCAAGGACCATTTTGAAGTAAAAAAGGGGAATAACTCTGGTTAGATTTGTCGAAAAATCATCATTATCGAACTTGACCTAGATATTCATGAGATACACTTACATACCAAACCTAGTTTCAATCTGACTATTTGTTCCCAAGTTATCATCTGGAAACCAAATATTTAGCAATTTTGAGGTATAA
>MJUT01011799.1:205068-238444 GCA_002080005.1 Gigantidas platifrons
CCCATTTCTATAGTCCCCTTCGATGAAGCGTCAGGGGACAAAAATAAGTGCCAAGTGGAAGTGGAAATTTATTGTGCTTTCAACATGTTTTATTTCTCTTTTTTACAAGAAGAGGCACACAGATAAAGAAGACTATGATCTGACGAATTATAAAATACATCTCCAACAAAGGTGTGTACAGGATACGGCTACATGACAGTGGTCATTACTAAAACTTATCTGTAGTTAAAACCCACAGGTAAAACTTGATGTATATACAGTGAAATTTGTCTCAACCGAACCCTGCGTAAACCGAAAACCTGTCTAAGCCAGACAGACTTTACAGTCCAATCTACTAAATGTTTATGTAATTTGAACCTGTAAACCAAACACCTGTCTAAACTGAACAAATTCATCAGTCCCAAAAGGTTCAGTTTAGACAGGTTTCACATAAAACAGAGATTGTCTTGGTTTCTCACTGAACCATAAAATGGAAAAGTTGAAAACAAGTGTTCAAAAGTCTGAAGGTCTGCTTCATTGTTAGGAAGGTTGTTTTGTTTATCAGAACTTTTTAAGCAATCATCAATAAATGCCTTATACCTTTTCAATTGTTCAAGTTTACATTGTTGTGAGAAGCTATGATCAGAAGCTGTATCAGATGCAGACGACATTGGGACACTCATAGGAATAGTGTCGTTCAACATTTTTGTTTCAGGAAACGTGTAATTTGTGTTGCAGTTTGGTTTCATTGATTTTTATTTGGTCAAATTTCAAACTTCTTTAGGACCTGTAGGAGTAGCCTTCTTCATTGACAGAGTAATTTTCTACTTTTTAAGAGTAGTTTTAGTCAAATTCGTTTGGGGGTTTGAGTGCACCACCTCCCCAAGAAAATCTTGAAAAATTAAGTATAGTTTCCTGCAATATATATCATACAGCTTCTTGTTGAATATGAGTGTTTGTTTGTACCTGTGTGTAATGTCTAAGTGTAAGGATCCATTTGTGCAATAATGGTGCTTAGCATGAACTCTGCATTCGTCTGGCTCCTCCATCTAGTTTCAGCACTGTTACAAGTTTTAACAGAATTGTCATAGAATTCCGTCATGGATTTGTTATTTGTTTTAAGTTTGTCAAAATCTTTATGACCTTTAGTCGCAATGTGGCATTTACACTTAAATCTTCCACCGGGTGCACATGAGAAGTCAGTCTGACAGGTAGAACACCGTACAAACGTATCCACCTGTGTTGAGAGTTTGAGACAATTCCAGATTTCCGTATATTCATGTCTATATCGTTGGCAAGGCCTTTTTCTTATCACTGGCAGTGGCTTCTTCAAGCTCAGTCCCGTTTATGAATGCCACCATTAATTTGTCACATGTTACTAGAGCACCAAAGTGTTTGCAAGGAGCATGGACATACAATCATAAAGCGCTTAAACAACAGACTCAGTGTTGCATTTGATTATCTACCATAAGAAACAAAAGTATTTACTGCCGATTTTTTTTGCTTTGCAACTTTTTGGCGTAGATATAACTTGAGGGCGTAGAGCGTAATTTAGGGCCAAATATCATAGAACCTATGCAAAAATCGCAGTGGTAAACAGGTCTGTATTATTCAGAGGTAAAAAGTGTAAAATATATGTATACTTTATGAATCAACTATTATATGGATGTAAAAGAACAAATTTATGCATGGAAAACTCTAGTTACTATTATCCATGGGCCCTGCCATTATGTTAAGATGTGTATTGTGAAGTTGTTCAATGTCTGTGTATGTGATACAGCCGAGGTTTGGATGGAGAAACGTAATTGGCAGAGGTGAGCTGAATTGCAATAAACCATGATAAACGTTGGTGACCGATCATTTCTAAGGTAGATTTTACTGACGAAATTATCAGATATTATGATTTAATGTCCCAGATGTTGACTGTTTATTACTTACTAAACATTTTTAAATATAGTGGAACTTCAAACAGGAGTCAAAAGATCCACTGGCAAATCTAATACTCAATGTAATAGTCTGAAGTTAACAGAAAAGGTCACAAACCTCAGATCTATATAATTTTGAACCCCTGAGCAAAAGGGCTCTTATCTAGATGGAAACATGAAAATAATATTTTGCAGAAAAAAATACAGGTGTACATCAGTAGAAATGTGATAAAGTATTGTTAAAAGATGTGATAAAACATAAGACAAGACAGTGAATGTCAGAACTGTTTTTCAGACGATACAAAAATGTTATAATCATTTTATTAATTTGTAACAGAACAAATATTTTTTCAGAACCAAGTATCATAACACTAACATGACAAAGAAATCCTCAGAATCAAACTTCAAAATTAGTTTCATAATAATTCTGGCAACAATCTATGGAAATGCTGGAACAATGTCTTATTGATTACGTTCATCACAAACGGGGGAAAACACTTTTTGCAAATAATAAAGAATCACTAAGAAAGTCATAAATAAAACTGAAAATTATCAAAATCTAACCTGACATTTATTGTGAAGGAAACCAGTAAAAGGAACTTCTCTTGCAAACAGGGAAGAACTTGTATTTTTTTTTTAATTAGCAGTATGAAGAACCATACTTTTCATGGGACAGAAGTAAAAACGGACTACATCTAACAATATTTATTTTATCAATTTTGTAACATGTTCCTCCAAATGCAAGTTATTGAGCAAAAACAGGGAAATGGTTATTTTTGAAATAATAACTTTTGATTTGACAATTGAAAATTGTACCACAAAACTTAATCTTGATTTTATCAATAACAACTTGTAAACAAATTTATTCAATCTATTGATATAAACTAGTTATTTATAAGAGTGGAAACAAGACCCTAAAAAAGTACATGTATAACACTAAATCTCTCCCCTATTGACCACTGGAATGAAAATCTTATTTAATCTTGGGGGGGGGGAATCAAATCACCAACATTATAACTCATTCTAGTTCCTCCATTTTAATAACTTGTTTTCTTTTCCTTTTTTTTGTGTTGATAAAATGACATTTTTCAGCATCTGTTTATAACAGGTGTAGTGTGTGCAGTTCTCTTTTGTCACAGCAGTGCTCATTTCAATGAAATAACTGACCCTGCATGAGCCCCCAGAAGGGTCTCTTCCGACTTGTAACTTTGCTTGAATTGAAGAGAGACTTCTGACCTGAAGGGTATTAGAAAATTACTTTTCACAAAAGAAACCTGCAAACTTGCAACGAAATACTCCTAAAATGAATGATTTTGAATGTTTGGTGACCTGTTACCTCACAAGTGGGCATTTCTGGCCCCTCCCACAAAAAAGAATCATAAACACCTGTATGACATATCCTTACACCCAACCAAATCGATCCTTGTATCAACCTTCCTGGCCCATCCCACAATAAAACCTGTCTAAGCCGAACAACCATCACATCTACTATTGTGTTCGGAATAGACAGGTGGTCCATTTATACAGGTAAAATAAGACAGATTTCCTACATTGGGACTTTATTTAAAAGTTTGATTGTTTCGTTCAATATTCTGTTCAGACAGATTTCACTGTGCACTCTTATAATTAGCCTGATCACATGATACAGCTGTTAGATTGCTGAAAGTCGTGTTATGTAAATATGTCATGTGATGTGAACTATGATTTGTCCGGGTACCATGTAAACTTGTGAATTCAATATTAGATGAAGACAATTTTTTAAACTTAATTTCTTTAATTGTTGACAAGCTACTCATCAGAAATTAAAATATTGCACTGAAGTACAGAATATTAATCCACATTCTTACACACACACACACCATCAAGATACACATCATACATGTATTTCTACACTCACACTCATGTTTACAGAAAATATATTAACCTATTTGAACCTAAATTCTATCAATTAAAACAACTTTGAATTCTTATTTACATAATTATGTTAATAACAATATGATTTTGGAATAACTTTAAAAGGATGACATGAAAATGATATTTTGACAAATTTCCTGGAATTAACCAAGGATAACAAACATGAAATGTCCAATGTTAAATATAATGTTATATTTTCCATCAACTTCACAATTATGACCTCCAAATTTGTGAAATTAAAACAAATGTAAGCAAATATATCATTACAAAAATATGTTACCAAGTGTTAAAAATAATTGACATGAAGAAGCCATAATAATATAAATCACATCTTCTGATATATAACATATCACCAATCCATTAAATACTAAAGTCTTAAAACTTCTTGTCGTGTGAAGAGTGTTTAGCAGGTTTCTCTGAAAAATTGATTGTCAAATTAAATGTTTAGGATTGTTCATAAAGTACAAGACCATGTTGATAATTCAGAACTTTACATAAATGGATTAAATTGTGATATATTGAAGAAAAAAAATCTTCATTTTTGCAATTTTTTGGAGAAATACATTTTTTGCATGGAAATAGACCACAAGCTTATACCATTTGATTTTTTGCATTTAAGGTAGATGTATACAACAAACTATAAATCGATCATTTTGTTTTGTATTTGCCATGATTTCCACAGGAGTTCTTTCCCTTGACTTAGGAACTAATTTTATGAATCAATATTGAAAAAGCATGATTTTCAGCAGATATCAATGAATTCTATGAAAATATGATCAGGTACCGTCATTTTTCTTCCCTTTTTTTTCAATCCAAGGACTGATTTATTTCCTGTTTTATCCTGTACTCTTAGAAATTTTTATTTTTGGTATCAATATTTTTTAGCTCAAATATAATTTTCATATATAAAAACAAAAATAAACCATCCATTGCAAATATTATTAGTTAGGGGATATAATTGGTCTTTACTTGCAATTTTTCCATATCAATTTCATGTGAAGCCAAATATATTTTTCTAAATGATCTCATGATATTTTTCAATGTTAAATTACAAAATTATATGCAAATTAAGATGGACAACTCAAAAACAATTTGTTTGTGAATGAAATGTTTTAGCAAAATAAGTCAACAAATGACCTTTGGATAATTTTGAAAGTTTTTTTTAATGAATGATATAGATGAAGATAGGAAAGGACATACAATATGTCTACACACAGTAGCTACATGTATCTTAGGCTATTAATTGCAATATTCTGAGGGAATAAACTGAATTAAGTCAATTTAATATATTCCTTTTTTTAAACAAAAGGATTTTTTTTTTTTTAATTTCACTAAAAATGGAAACCAAACCCAGTAATTCCAGCTACTTCAATGTAGTCCCGGGTCCCACTCGATTCAATGTGAATTACGTTCTGCATTTATTTAATAGAATGGATCAAAATAGTGTGCGGAACTTATTCTGGTTGTTCCGTATAAACAGGGAGTGGTTAGAACAGTGACTTAATCAAGATGGCTACTGTGGTAATAATAATATCACAGTTCTCTTCCATCTTGTATTAAAAGAATTTACTATTCCAAACTGTTTGATTCATCTGTCCATCATACACTGTCCAGAACCAGAGCTGCACACTGAATCGAGTGAGCCCCTTATTCTCCCCAAACCAACAAATCATCTATAAAATAAACAAATATTGATAATGCCAAATATTGAAATAACAAAGATATTTTCCCATGATTTCAAGAGTAGAAACTATTACTATGATTGTAGAGCAGTAAATAACACCCTAAGAATAGGCTGTAATTTGTTGTCCTCAAAAATAGACTTCCGAAAATTATGTATGAATATTTCAAACTTCTAAAATTAAATATTCTGGCAAATAAACCAGTATTTATATTAAGGGCACATTAAAAAATGGTCAATAACTGTTACAGTGGATATTATCATTGATCTTGACAATTATAACTACATTGTATAAACATTCAGTACAATAACAAACACTAATATAACAATGATTTGGTTAGCCCCTTCACTGGTGTATACCGGTATAATCAAGTTAATAGACAACACATAATCCCTATTTAGAAATTCACTGGATCTTTTCTCTTTTTTTATCATTTGATTTATCAAACAATTATCACACGAAAGTTGACTAGAAAATACAAATGAGCATTTTCAATTACTTAACTTCATTTACTATTATCTGCAATGGATATTGCACTATTATAATGGATCATTGCACTATTATAATTTAACTTCCTTATTCAGACTGACATTACAGACACATGAAAGCCTCCTTGAACAATATAACTTGATATTAAGATATATGAAGGACCATTTCTTGTACTCATAATATCTAATTTACAACAAAAATTTAGTTGTTCATTATTGCTAAAATATTTCAACTTTAGTACAAATCTCATGAGGTTTTTTGTTTTAACTGTTGTGGTCTATTTGAGTCCTGAATAATCCGCCTTAATTTGGCACTGTCATTTCCCACTGGAATTGGCAATCCTGAGCCTTTAAAGCTAATCCGTCCACCAGAAGAAGGTGTAGCAAGCCTAGTGTCACCATCTGTGGCCTCAGCACGACTTGTTGACAAAGATAACCTTGTAGGCATTCTGTCCCTTGTCCTAGGCGGCGCTGAACCTCGGACATCTAAGATAGAGGAAAAGACAACTAGTCCCGACTTGTCAACCAAGAAGAAGAAAGGATGAATCATGCAAAACCAATAGCCGCAGGATAAAAAGCATGCAAGAAAATGATAAAGAAACAAAAACATGCAAATGATGTCCAGAAAAACCATATTCCAAAAAGACTTAAGCCATGCACTGACCAATATCTGTAGGACCAAATTCCAGTGGGAAATTCTACTCTAACACCAATCTACATCCTAACATCACAACAAAAAGTATTGTAACAAAAACCAAACTAAAAAAATTAAAACAAAGAATCACATCTTAGTTCTCCTTCATCAATCTTGTTTGAATGATTGTAAATTTCTTTGAATACAGAATTTTACAGAAAGGAGCCAATGATCTAGTTGATGATATTCAATAATTGTTGTTTAATGCCAAGTGAGCAATTTTTCAGCTATATCATGGCGAGAACAAGTTACATTTAGATGAGATGATGTACTAGATCAACACGCAAAGTTGGTATTTTTATAGTGCTAGCTCATTGAAAAAACAGTGTACTGCCCTTTAAGGTATTCATTTTTGGTATATCTACATACATGAAACATAACTATGTAATTGACCTATGATTGGATATTCTTGTATCTTGTGGTAATCTCAACTGCCAATCTGATAACAAAATTTATTTATTAACATCTTGATTACAATTTTTGAGCATATTAAATTCCATTAGATGTACTACATAAACTTATTTAAATACACTGAACTGTACCAAATTAGTATTTTTGTTTAATATTAAAAAAAATTGTAATTGAAAAATCATCAGGATCTGATATGAATATTGTACACTAACAATCAAGTGTGGAAGTTATTTGGCCAAAAAGGAGAGAACAAAAGATTAATTACATAAAATAAAATACAAACTGACAAAAACGGCTTGAACATAAATAAGAGGATCAAGATTCTGAAACATTATACATTATCTGCTTAGGGCTATTCCAGAAATAAATGTATAGGGGGGGTCGGACGGCAGTGCAATTAAAATTTGATGCCCGGTGGGGGTCAAGTCAGTTTGAAAATTATCAATGGTGGGTCATGAATTAATATAGATTTTATGCATTGTGGGTTTCTTGTATCCTGAAAATTTATAAGAACGTAAAATCAACGTGTCAATGGAATAAAACCTCGTGTAAATGAAAAAAATCGTGATTTTTGTGTCTTTTAATCATGACCACGGCGGTTTTCTACTAACCGGAAGTGTAGTTCTAGAGTTATCTCCCGTTTCACTTCCAATAGCATGGAAAGAATGGAAAACAACATCAGTGGATGGACTACAGACGATGTAGTCGTTTGGCTGGCTGATACTGGACAAGGATCTTTTACCGATATAATAAAAGGTAATGTTATTGAATGAGAAAGTGTTCATGGCCCCTTTGTCTTGAAAATCACGAGTTAAAAAAGGGGGGATGGTAGACCCATGTCTGGTATCTACGAAAAGATAAGGCAACCGTTTCCCAAAAGATAATAATAGTTACCAGTGGTTGTATCTTATGAGTGCTCTTAAAGTCTACATTCTTTTGTAAAATGACGTAAAACAAAAGAACGAGTTGAACTTTGTTCAGTTCCAGGTTTGTATGCATTATTTTTTACTATCAATATTGTCCTGAATATAGCTGAAAAATTGCTCGCTGGACATTAAACACCAATCAATCAATTGATTATCAATTCAATTTGATGCATGGTGGTATAGTTATAATTTATATTTTGTGTAGGGTGGGATTATGATTTTGAAAATTTGATGCATGGTGGGTAAAAAATAAAAGTGCCTTCCGACCCCCCCTATTTATTTCTGGAATAGCCCTTAACAAAATCATAGCTCTCATTTATGAAATTACAAACAAAAAGAATTTGTGCTTTAATGCACAAGATCACCGTGGATACATTTTAATTTTCTTTACAAAGGTTTGGAATTATTTTATTTATTTATCTAAAGTAAACTGTATGATTGTGTTTTCTCCGATTTTTGTTTGTATGTCTGTGTTATTATGTCAATGTTTTCAACGTCATAATTACTCAACCCAAAACATATAATGACGATGTTTCTCATTATTTTTTTTTTTTTTCAGATAAATTTATACAATGTTTGTAAATTAGACCCTCTATCTACATGTACCATAATCTGTATTAAAAAGGATACATTTCTAACAATTATTTGGATTTTTATCTAGAATCAAATGTCTCTCTCAATAAAGAGTGTAGCTTATCAGAACACTGGATTAATGTATAGTTTATTATGATCTAATTATTTTACTCAAGTCTCAACATGAAATTTAAGTACTTATGAAACGATGCAGAAACAGTTAATTGATATCCTGTTTCAGTGACAGTGTACAGAGATAAAAGGTAGATTGTTAATTGATATCCTGTTTCAGTGACAGTGTACAGAGGTAAAAGGTAGATTCAAGCTTAAAGCAAGAGAACACAGATATAAAAATCCAGCAATTAACAACACATAAATGGTGGAGGAAATTCTGTATCAGAAAGTAATGAATTGTGGATAATTTTCAACTCTCATCAACAATATATTGATTGGGGGAGATTCTGTATCAGAAAGTAATGAATTATGGGTAATTGTCTACTCTCCTCAACATTATATTGCAATGGCAGGGGAATTTCTGTATCAGAAAGTAATGAATTGTGGACAATTTTCTACTCTCATCAACAATATATTGATCACTTCTTATAGTGTAACGGTCAAGTCCAAAAAAGTCGCTTATTCAAGGAGTTTAAAGTACCCTCCGAACACACGCCTGAAACTTTTTGTATGTTATTTTCAATGTTTCTACTTTTATTTTAATCGGGTCGTCACCAATTCGTACCGCCCAATTTTTTAAAATATACATTTGTTTAGCGTAGGGGTATCTTCACGAAAAATAATGTCTTACTTACAAGATCGTTAAATTGCAATGTTGACTTTATCATTAGGTAAAAACACATTTTTATGACTGTTTGAAGACTATAGATTGTCTTTAAAATACAAAAATATTCATTTTTATCTATTTTAATCATGTAATAAGATTCTATAATAAGGAGGTGTTTTTCATATAAATTGTGACATATAACTAACCAATATAACAATTCTGTATGAGATGAATTTTTATTTTAGTATTTTCTTAATACTTTTAAATACAATTCGTCAATTTTACCCATTTAAATGTGAAGTTGTTCGATCAAACAAACACAGTTAATGAAAAATCATTTAAAATGTCCAGGCGAAAAAGTTGTAATTTTCCGGAAAAATACATTAACCGTTCGCGTACCGTATTTAGTGTTCTCGTCCTATTAAATGACCCGAACTTGCAAACTGCATATGCTTTAAAAATTGCGTAAGAAAATTTGTTTTTGTGTTATGGTGTTCTTGAGTTGTCTAAGAGTTGATATCAAGTCATTATTTCACAACAATAAGTTGTTATACTTTGGTTATTACTTTAATCAATATTGTAATAAGAAAACCGTCGATCAAAAAGAAACCTAGGCAGTTTTTAAATTGGCTAAATTGTGTTATTTGTCAAGAACCAGGTACAAATGAAGATTTAATAAACATGCAGAGCCAGGGCAAACATTCGTTTTTAAGGGCAATGAAGACCCGGAAAGAGGATGTTTATTCAAAAGTGTTAAAAGAATTAACTTCTATGTCTAATATAAAATTGGACTCTACTGTTGTCAAATATCATAAACCATGCTACAGAGCTTACACCAGCAAACAAAACCTCAAACCTTTTCTACAAAATGATGTTTTAGATGATAGTTATCGAGGAAGTTCCTCTTTGACTATCTCTATAATTAAAAATGTACCGTCTGAACCAAGCGTTTTTAGAAGGTCAGACTGGATGAACAAAAGGGCAAGTAAAAAAAATGTTACGGTGACTTGAATAAATTGCGAATTCAAATTGTCAACCAGTAAAGACTGTAGTTTGGTTCGTCTTCCTCCTTGTGAATTTTCGTTTTTGAAGTACGTTCTGAGGTCAATATTGCAAACAAAGATATGGATGACCGCTGATCAGGCTAAGCCAGTCATAGGTTCACCGTTATCCTACGCATGGCAGTAAGAAAAATTAGGACTTGAACCTATCCTATTTGTATGGCACATGTCGTCCGACTTCCTTCAGGATCTGATATGTACATGCAAAGGTAAGTCTGTTTGTTCTACTGCCTGTGTTTGTTTTGAGCAGAACCTAGCTTGTACAGATTTGTGCCCATGCCAAGCTAGAGAACAATGCTTCAATATTCATTCACGACGTACTGAGACTGTTGAGGACGATGACAGTTTGAATATTTGTAGCGGTACAACAGTCAGTTTCTGAAAGTACCATGTACTTCAGTGTTCATTGATGATATTGTAATTGTCTGTGATATAAAATCAATTATTCTATCAATTGACCAGTCATATCGATTAATCCATTATAA
The DNA here is from genome assembly GCA_002080005.1 of Gigantidas platifrons. Taxonomy (NCBI): domain Eukaryota; kingdom Metazoa; phylum Mollusca; class Bivalvia; order Mytilida; family Modiolidae; genus Gigantidas; species Gigantidas platifrons. The sequence continues at coordinate 215,988 of MJUT01011799.1, forward strand.
TTATCAACCAATCATATCAGTAAACACTGTAATCCGAACAATATATTATTCAGCCATAATTTGCTTACAGTTATGGACTGCCATAAAACGTCATTTAACGACAAGACTAAGTTTTTTTGGTATAGGAAATCAGAATAACAGTATCTTTATGACGTAACTGGTCTAACATTATCATAATTTTATGTTCTGTAAATGGAAACCCCATTTCCGGTACCACTAAAACATTGTCATTCGATATGTAATCTATTATATGTAGAGTTGATAGGTTTACATAATACACATATCTGAATATGTGCTACACTGACGCTGCATAGACCACTCGGGATCCAGCTTTCAAAAAAAAACCCTGGTTAAAAATGTATTTTGGATATCCGGTTTTTCGGAGAGGGTATTTTTTTTATATGTTAATCAAATAAAGCAAATCGACATTTGATGTCGAAAATACGTCATTTTGACGTCATAGATAAAAAAAAAAAAAAGAAGAAAAAATAACAACAAAAAAACCTTAAATTTTGTACATCGTAATTTATTTATGCGATTAATGAATTACAAGCATAAATGTATTTAATGGACAAAAGTAATGTGCAAATTAATCGTATTGACAATATTTTTGACTCGCAGACAATAGTGATCTTTGACCTCAATTTGCATAAAATCGGACGACAAAATTTCGTGACGACCCACGTAATTTTAAAGCCCTGTATATCTGCTATCATAATACATGTATATATGTTTAGATGTGCGGTATATTAAAATCATAATTTTGAAGGTCTGACACCCCGACTAATACCCGATGCTGGAGATCCAAATCGGATGTTCTCTGGGCTGCGTCCATATTCTGTGATCTCTCCGCTGTTTCAACTTTGTGCAGTTTACAGTCATTTTTTGTGTGCTTTAGATTTACAAAAAATACATGAACTGCAGTCTGGCTTCAGACTGGTTCAGACTGTACAGTTTTAATTATAGAGCTAGTCAAAGAGGAACTTCCTCGATAACTATCATCTAAAACATCATTTTGTAGGACAGGTTTGAGGTTCTGTTTGCTGGTGTAAGCTCTGTAGCATGGTTTATGATATTTGACAACAGTAGAGTCCAATTTTACATCAGACATAAAAGTTAATTCTTTTAACACTTTTGAATAAACATCCTCTTTCCGGGTCTCCATTGCCCTTAAAAATGAATGTTTGCCCTGGCTCTGCATGTTTATTAAATCTTCATTTGTACCTGGTTCTTGACAAATAACACAATTTAGCCAATTTAAAGACTGTCTAGCTTTCTTTTTGGTCGGCAGACCAAATTTAACTTGACTACACAACTCTGGCAATTTTTCGGAATAAAATCACACCATCACCAGTACGATTTTCTTATTATAATATCGATTAATTTGATAACCAAAGTATAACAACTTATTGTTGAGAAATACTGAAATAATGACTTGATATCAACTCTTAGACAACTCAAGAACACCATAACACAAAAACAAATTTTCTTAAGCAATTTTTAAAGCATATGCAGTTTGCAAGTTCGGGTCACTTAATAGGATGAAAACACTAAATACGGTACGCAAACGGTTAATGTATTTTTCCGGAAAATTACAACTTTTTCGCCTGGACATTCTAAATGATATTTCATTAACTGTGTCTGTTTGATCGAACACCTTCACATTTAAATGGGTAAAATTGACGAATTGTATTTATAAGTATTAAGAAAATACTAAAATAAAAATTCATCTCATACAGAATTGTTATATTGGTTAGTTACATGTCACAATTTATATGAAAAACACCTCCTTATTAAAGAATCTTATTACATGATTAAAATAGATAAAAATGAATATTTTTGTATTTTAAAGACAATCTATAGTCTTCAAACAGTCATAAAAATGTGTTTTTACCTAATGATAAAGTCAACATTGCAATTTAACGATCTTGTAAGTAAGACATTATATTTCGTGAAGATACCTCTACGCTAAACAAATGTATATTTTAAAAAATCGGGCGGTACGAATTGGTGACGACCCAATTAAAATAAAAGTAAAAACATTGAAAATAACATACAGAAAGTTTCAGGTGTGTGTTCGGAGGGTACATTAAAATCAAAATTGTGAAGGTCTCACCGCCAGACTATTATTTTGAGCAACATTTCAACCAATGATGTTATTTTGTTGTGTTATTTTGATTGCTGTAATGTACCAAAATTAAACATTTTTACGTTCTCACACAGGTTTAGATGATGATAAACACATGCATATATTATTATGATGTAAATGATTTGTTATTAAGAAATAAACAAAGGAATGAGATCTGAATAAGAGTTTCAGAGTTTTAAAATTTCAAAAATAATTTGATCACATACATTAAGATCTACAACATGCCTTCTTTCTTTCTTGCAGTATATCTTTCTACACTATTACTCTGGTAATCCTACTACCACAATGTTTTAGAAGTTTCATTGGTTAAAAACATTGTTTTCAACAGTTTTAATTAAGAGAAATATAATGCTCAACAAATACAAAAAATTACTAAAAAACAAATCCTATAGGGTTCTATGACAATGGTTAGTCATCTTGTATTTTCGATCCAACACTTTAAACAAAACCTTTTTAAAGGTGTATTCAATTATCATTTATATAAAGCTTGTGTTGCTGACAAGATGCTTTTTATACATTTTCGTAGAGAGTACTATGTTAAACAATGTTCTGCAAGGGCAGCCATCTAGAATTACAAATTTGATAAACAAAAAAGAAAACAGGCATCCAAAAAACACAGAAACACCTATTAATATTAAACTACAAGCTATGCCTGGTGTAGTAGACAATAGCTTCCAGCTAGTCAAGGGAAATTAAGGTAAGAGCACCAAAGCAACAAACATTGTCATTTTCAAATAAGAGACACAATTCAAAAATCAAACTCAGCATGTCTTTCATAATTCTAAAATTATTTGTTTCAGAGTAACTAAAATTAATGATTGAAAACTGAGAAATTGGTATAATTCTGCAAATCAATGGGCAAAACTCAGAATTGGAAAAGAGCTAATCAAAAATGGAACTTTGCTTGCCTTTCATGGCCCCTGACTGTATACTTAAATTTCAAATTCCTAAAGTGAATTTTAGTTATTGCACAGAAACCAAATGTGGGATGGACTTAAAACTTAATGCCTTCATATTGTATTTACAAATGAAACACAAGTTAAACTAAATGTTCAAGACATAGACCACCCACATGACCCAATTAATATTTCTGTCAAGTGTGCTTCTATTTGCTTTAGTCATTTCAGGGGAAAAGATTTTAATTTGAAAACCTAATGGACACAAGATAATGACACAAAATGATTGCAATATCTTACAAGGACCTTAGTTGGTCCAAGGGATCTAAAATCACTTAAATGATAATGTCTTTCTGTTAATGACAACAAACAGTTTATGTAATTATTGTTCAGCAGAAGAAGACTATAGTCATTTATTTCTTTCATGTAAATATCAAGAAGTGTAAAAATGATATCAAGCATCTGTAACTGCAATATGAAACATTAAAAAAGGTTGCTCCCATAATAGGAATAAACAACAGTCTCTGTGAAGAGACACTGCTGACTAGGTGAAGTTCAGGTAAATTATTCTGCTACCGATATAGAAATAAGCAATAGCCTCAGTAAAAATATATACTTCAAGAATTAAAGATATTGACTGTTCAATTTCTAAATGACAAGTTTGATGCACAATCTAATAAAAAAAAATTATGCTATTGTGTAATTTTCTTTTCAGGATTCCATTATAAATGATTTCACTGCTACAGTAAATCAGTTAAACTAAATTTATATATATAGTCGAACCTGTGCAATCCAACACTGGAGTTTTCCGACATCCTGTGACGTGACATCTAACAACAATTTATGGTCCCAAAGTATTTCTGTTTAACTAAATTAAACCTCAGTTTTCCGACATCCTGTACAATCCGACACGTTTCCCTTGTCCCTTGTTGTGTCGGATTAGGCAGGTTCCACTTTAATTATTCCAATTATTTTGTATGTGTAAACACAATATCAACATACATGTATGTGATAGTTTTTAATGGATTCATACATTTTAAATACAAGGGGTAAATGGTTTTGTGAATGTTAACTTTGTTTTGGATAAAGAACTATTTTTAAGACATGACAGGTGTACAGTTTATATTATTTAAAACTTACTATTATATTCCCCTGGGGGTGTAGCTGCTGGAACTGGCATGGGGTCATTTCTCATTCTACTTCCACCAGCTGTTCCATGTACTGGACGGGCAGAGGAACCAACTTTACCTCGGTCAGAGTCGTCATTGTTTCGACCACCCTATATAACAGAAAATTAACATTTTTTCTTTCTTATTTATTTCTGAGCAATTGTTGTCCCATGCCAAATGAGTAAATTTTCAGCTATATCATGGCCAAAACAAGTTACATTTGATGATGATGTCCACTTTGTATTATACCACCGCATCAAGTGGATTTTCATAGTAACAGCTCACTGAAACAATAGTCGCTCCACTCTCACACTCTATCAGGATAACAAGCCAACCAGTCTTTGTTTTACTCCTTAATATTCTATGTGCCTAGTGTAGGAGCAGTGAATACCAATTTTTACAGTCTATAGTTTCACTCAACAGGGGGCTTGAACCCATGATTTACCACACTCAAGGCTGGAACCTTAACCATTACACACCAATGCGGCTCTGAATAGTGATATTCAAGCCTTGTGGTAGACTTGATTCTTGGTGTTGAAAATAAAATATTCCTGGCTTTTTTCTCTATATACTGACAAATTATCATGTCATTTTATACACAACTTCAGCCTACACAGTAAATGCACATATTGGACTATTCTATTATTGATCTACTGGCCGAGAGTTACAAACATGGAAATACTGGCAACAATTTTTGTTTAAAGTTTGTAATTATAAATGATAAACATATGTGCATTCTGAAGATATAAACTGATATTATCTCAATATACATTTGTACTGGAACAACACACCACAGTACAGTATGCTGACATCCTACATGAACCACTTACAAATTTTAACATGTTCCAATCAAACACATAATCATATGTAAATCCCTGACGATGAAACAGGTTCCTGAACAGCTGTCGTAAATATGAGTAATCTGGTTTGTCATCAAACCGTAGAGATCGACAAAAATTCAGGTAGGTGGCAAACTCAGCTGAAACAAAAATAATTCAATTCATATTTATAAACAGATCGCAACTAAAAATTTGATGACACAATCAATTGAAGTATATAGAAAATGGTTAGGCTTATAGTGTTTAAGGCCACTTTCAACAATATTTCAGCTATAACTAAATATCATCGAGATGGAATCCATCTCTGTGGGCCCCGCCATAAATAACTTGTGGTAAAAAATTTGTAAGGACAGACTGATGTTAACCTCAGTAATAAAACACTTTTGGAGATAATTGATTCATTTGAAAAGTATAAAGTTCAAGATCAATAGTTGATTTTTATCCCTGTATCGCCTAGCTTTGCCCTGCTGGATTTAGTGTTGTATTTATGAATCAAGTAATACCAATCCATCAAGTGGTTTCAGAGAAGATGAAAATGTGAAAAGTTAACAATTTGTTACGGTAAAATCACTAATTTGACCTTGAGGTCAAAGATCACCAACAATGGTACGCGACACATCGTCTGGACGTGGTCTACCTACATGCCAAATATGAAAAGCCTGTCTTGAACGACAAAAAAGTGACAGCCTGGACACGATTTGTTATGGACGCACGGACCAGTTTGACCTTGAGGTCAAAAGTCACCAACAAAGGTACGCAACACAACATCTGGAGGTGGTCTACCTACATGCCAAATATGCAAAGCCTGTCTTGAATGACAAAAAAGTTGCAGCCTGGACACGATTTGTTATGGACGCATGGACTAGCTTGACTTTGAGGTCAAAGGTCACCAACAATGGTACGCGACACATCGTGTGGCAGTGGTCTACCTACATGCCAAATATGCAAAGCTTGTCTTGAACGACAAAAAAGTTACAGCCCGGACACGATTCGTTACGGACGCGCAGACGGACAGACTGATCACTATAGGGCGTCCGCCACAAAATGGAGGGGCCCTAATTATATCGTGGCAGTCAGTTTTATTGGTGAAGGAAACCAGAGTACCCGCAGAAAACCACCAACCGGCCGAAAGTCACTGACAAACTTTATCACATAATGTTATATCATGTACACCTCGCCATGAATGGGATTCAAACTCAAAACTTTAGTGGTGCTAGCTAATGATTGCACAGGTAGTTGTAAATCCAACTACCATATGATCATGACCACAACGGACCCCTATAGAAAATGTTTATATAAATGAACCATCATATAAACACTATCAAAACCAACACGAATTAGACAATCATTAGCTTGTGTAGGGAAAATTATATCTACAAGTTGCCCTTCGCATTGAATATACTAGTAGGCAGGCCTCGACATTAACGTTTGTCCGATACCAGTGAAAACTTACGTCGGACAAGTAGATCTTGTACCACGGTTGTCCGACGGGACAAGTGAAAAAATGACTGCCCTACCTTTTGAAGGTTATTTTCTATGATAAAAATGTGTTGCTTTATCATTTTTACAGGCATAAACTTCGTAAATAATTATTTTGATGTGTTTATAAATATCGGTTTCCATTGAAGTACACTATCGTTAATTATTACGGTGAACCAAGAGACATTCCGAAACAACATTTTGGAGCCATTTTGGAAAGGGGACGCAATGCGGTGTTGTGCTATGGGAAATGTTGACCAAACTTTTTGTTCGAAGCTACTTTCAACAAAACAAACTTTTAATTAATTTTTTCTCATTTCAATGACATAAAATCATAGTTCTCATATCAAATATGTTCATATAAGCGAAGATTGGCAATTCAAAATTCGTTGAAATGAATGGGAGCTTCCGGATATTTATCCATCCACATTGGTATTTTATACTCGACACAGGGTTAATATTACGATCTATCGAACTGTTTATTTACATCCAGACATGTGTTAATGCATATCCAATTCAAAAATAGACTTTAAACTACAGTAGCTGTACTCCAATCTGAATTGAGGTCTGGCAAATGATAATTACAACCTCTACTTTCTTCAGTTTTTGACTGACATTGGCAATTTACGTTTGTGCTATAATTTTCATTCTGAAGCTATATATAGTTGCACCATTGAGCAAATTGACAGAGACATCATTTATCTGCTGAAGATTAAGTACACAAATATGAGTTATTACAATTTGTGTAGTATTTGATCACAGCAGTCAAATTTATTTCAAAATGAAAAGTGGGGGGGAGGGGTATAAAAAATCACTGGTATGCAAGACTCAAAATAGTCAAGGTAGACAGAAATAAAAATGTGACATTGTATAGATAAAAAAAAACAACAACAAATCAGTTAAGACAGCTTTTTAACTATTTACTAAATTTGGGCAGGAAAACTTTCTAGTATTTTATATATATATATATGCCTAGGCCCCTGGATTTTAAATTTCAGGGGCCCAGCTGGCTACTAGGTTCAAAATATTAGTTTTCATCCCTGCAAAGCATCCTGGATTCAATCCACATTTATACGATTACCGCTTAGATGGGCTTGCTATTCAAGAACCAAACTTAGAAATTGATGATTAGACACTCGTACCACGATGGCATCGTTTGATACCAATGACTTTATGACTTATGTCTAAGTGTATGTTAACTTGTTGATTAAAGATTTCATAATCATAATGTCTGTTAGTGTTAGTATTAATAATGACCTTAATAGACAATAACCAAAACATTTTACACAAATTGCTGATAATTATTCTCTAGTTATTGTAATTTTTATTAATTTTTTCGGACAACTAAAAGATTGAGTTGGACAAGTACTTTTTTTAGTTAGTTGTCCAAAGGGACAAGTTAACAAAAATGTTAATGTAGAGGCCTGGTAGGTCATATTTTTGTTTTAAGAGAATGCAAGATACAAGTCCTTTTTCATAAATTTTGTTATATAGTGTTAACATTTCACGTAAAAATGAACTGTAATGATTACTAACCATATCAAGCTTTGAAACGGTTTGATATTAATAATTATCACTATTTTGCAGTATTTTCCTTTGATCTTGCTATCTGAGAATTTCCCATCTCACGCTAGTAGAGTGAGATGGAAAATTAACGCCAGTAACTAAGCGTTGTCAAGGACGTACGTAATATTGCTGTTTTCTAATATGACATTATAACTTCTGCTTAATGACGTCGCATTACCAAATCCTTGATAATAAGTGATTAACGATATGAAATAGTAATTGTGTTTAATAAAATGTCAGTATCTCAAAAATAAATTATCAGACAAGGTTCTCCAAACAAAGGAAGTGACCAATATTTATGTCTTGGTTACAATGAAATTGACCTCATTCCACACGGGGAGAAGTTTTTGTCCTGTCAGTTTATAGAATCTAGTCTTTATTGTCAATTATTGCTATTGTTCGTATCAAAAATAGATTTGTACATACAGGATCCCATGTTATTGATCCTTAAGGTATTTTATTTCAAATTTGCTGATAGCATCTTTTTGGAATAGTTTGGCCACATGTGATGGTGATAGACAGTGGACATCAATGACTGGGAAAGAATTACTGCAAAATGGTCAGAAACTTTGTAAATATCACAGATTTCCCCAAGTGTGGTGAGCCCTGACAAGATTATTTTTAATTAAGATTAAATTTACAGACCTGTTTACCCCTGTTGACCTATAGGAGTAGTTTTCTTCCTTGACTGAGAGTAGTTTTCTTCTTTGACTGAGAGTAGTTTTCTACTTTTAAGAGTAGTTTTTGTCTAATACGCTAGGGGGTTTGAGAGCACCCCCTCACTAAGAAAAATTTGAAAAAATTAGGTATCGTTTCCTGCAATGTACATCATACAGCTTCTTGTTGAACATGATTGTTTGTTTATACCTGTGTGTATTGTCTAAGTGTAAGGATTTATTGGCTAGCCTAAAAGCATATGGTACTTACTGAAAATTTGTCAACAGTGCAACATGTTTATGCAACCCGTTTTAACATAAAATTATGTTAATACATCAATAATTTAAATTTTACAGTCAAATCCAGTTTATATATTAGATAGGGTAGTTTAACATGTACTCGATAGACATTGAAATGATTGCCCCGTTCGATTATCTCCCTTGCTTGTAGATGTAAACACCACATCTTTTTATAATCATTATTCTGAACAAATTTATGTATAGTGTAATGACTTTAGAAATAATATAAATATATGTACAGTTCTCATTAAATAAAAATATTAATTGTACACTACGATGAAAAAAAATTCCAATTAACCAATATTGGGTTTTCAGAGATGACTATTTGAAATTTATCAGTAGTAGGGCTATCACATAAAATATCTGAAAACAGCTTAATAGATCAATAATCATACATATTATTAAATGTTAAGATAATTCATTGCTAAATAAGATTATACAATCTCTATATTTGCAAACCTCAATTTACGATAAATCTGATTTTTTTCCCTTTACTCTCAATTTCATCGACAAATTTCAAATATGGCGGTTATCACTCCGTTAACCAGACACTAAAAGTCAGTCTGCCACAAGTAGAACACAGTGAAAATGTATCCCCCTTTTGTTGAGGGTTTGAGACAATTCCAAATTTCTGTATATTCATGTTTACATCTTTCTCTTATCAATGGCAGTGACTTCTTCAAGCTCAGTCCCCTGCTTCCGTTTGGCATTCCGCCATTAATTTTCAGACACATGTTATTAGATCATCAAAGTGTTTGTAAGGAGCATGGATATACAATAATTTTAAACCGCTCAAACGACAAAGATTCAGTGTTGCGTTCGGATATCTACCATAAGAAACAAGACTACTTTCTGACGATTTTTTTTTCCAGTTTTGCAACTTGGCGTAGAAATAACTTATGAGGGCGTAGAGCGTAATTTAGGGGTCAAAAGTGGTAGAAACTACGCTGAAATCGTAGTGGTAAACAGGTATGAATTTAGAACAATGGGACAAAATTCTAAATTTGAAAGACTTTCTTTAAAATTTCTTCCTTACAAGGAAATCCTTTACATAATTCTTCGATAGGTGTAGACATTTTCTTTTCACTAATGCGTTCATATTTCTGCCTCTTTGTAGCTGCTTTTAAACCTTGCCAGGGTAAACTTCCTCGTAAAAAGTACATAAATACATATCCTAATGACTCCATGTCATCTCTTCTGCTTTGTTCTGAAAAAAAAAAACAACAGTTCAATTAGTGTTAATCATTCATAAGGCAAAATGTGTTTACACTCTTCTGAAAATTAAAATGCGTTACTTTAAATAGCATGTACAAATGTGTTGACATCTACAGCCTTTTGCTGCTTAAAAAACTTGATTCATATTATGTACAATACATTGTGTACATATATGTGGCTAAGTATAATTTATCAAATTAATTTTGATTTTCAAATATAAGAAATCAGTCTGTGCAAATTTTTAAAATTCGAAAAATAACTGTCGATATGAATTGAAAAATAAACTAGAGGAATTTTATTTTTAACAAGTCAAATTAGTAAATATCAGTTTACATAATAGATCATCTCACATCCTAGAAGTTACAGCTTTCCTGAAAAAATTGCTTATAAATTTAATCAACTGTATTTAACCATTTTTATCCCAAATACAGGTAACATAATTGTCCAGATTGAAATGGACAATTGAGATATTAAACTTCTGTATAACTTTTTTAAAATAAAAATTACAACTTATCATCGGATATAGATTTCTTAAAAGTAAACCAGGCTTATTGAAACACTGCACATATGTAAAAAAAAAATTCATAATTTCTTCCTGGAGTGTGAGTGATTATTTGTACAAAAGAGTTAAAGCGGGAGCGTGGGTATAAATAGCTGCGGGCGGAGCAAACATTCAATTTCTTCATTGTTTTGGCCACTGTCATCTAGAGGAGGAAAAATCAATGATACACAGTTTCATAGTTACTTTTGGTGCAAAATATTTGACATGCATGGTCACTAGTGTTCCTCCCTACGACACTTTTAGTCTTATTAAAAATAATATTCTTCATCAGTCTAAAACCTACAAAAATTACTTCAAATTTCTGAGGTATGTGACCTTGGTCACGTTGGTCATGTGACATACAGTTTCATAAAAATGCTATTCATATCAAAGGAGATTTTTGCTGATAAGCTCTGCCCACAAATTCTGGCGGTAGGCACTACCGCAAATTCCCCTTTAAGAAACATATTTTATGAACAATATATTTTTTTTGTTAGGTTATTTCCCTTTAATTCACTTAATTACCTATTCCTAAATGTGTATTGATGCTGGCATATCTAGCAGTTCCTGTGAGATTCTTGTTTTCCCGATATGGAATATGTTGATGCGTTCTGGCATCCCTGTATTTTTTTGCAAGTCCGAAATCAATTATATACACAAGATTTCCTTTTTTTCCAAGTCCCATTAGAAAATTGTCAGGTTTAACATCTCGGTGTATAAAATTCTTGGAATGAATGTATTCAATCCTACTGATCTGCAATTTGGGAAAAAAAATCACAAAATTAATTTCCAATGTTGAAATATTTAGGGCATACAATTGCATTAGAACTTGTTTATCAGGGTTCAAAACATATTACTGATCCAAGAAGTCAACGGCTATGCCACAAGACATGCATGACAAATCTTAGATGCCAAAAGGAATTCATAGGCACACATTTTATGTAAAGTTGGGTAAATAAAATCACTATTTTCACTATCTGTTTCCATTGGCCATGTAGAATAGTCTAAAGAACATTTTCATAACATATTTTTACAGCCATATTTGTGAAGTCAGTTCAGCTCACTAAATGTGGTTGTGCACTAGAATTCTGCATTGTCGTTCCATCAAGAAACAATTATTTTTCTTTGAACAAAATCTGTGAAATTCCACGAAATTAAAAACTTGCAAACAGATTTCAACAAGCAATTTACAAAGTTATTTGCTATACATTATCTGCCTGGATTCCATTTAATTATAACACCTGTCAGTTCGTCACTTTAGTAATACATGTATTAATTCCAGTCATATATACATGATTAAAAATAGCATCCCTTCTGATTACAAAATATTAATTAGATCCTACAGCATGGTTGTTTGTATCAAACTAGAGGCTCACAGGAACCTGTATCGTTCATCTGGTTGGTTTTATTTTTAAAGATTTATTTCATTTTACTCTTTCTGCACCTCCCCAAAAAAGTCAACTTCATTTATATGAATCTAAATCTCTTGTTGCTAGGGATCAAGTTTGTGTCCAAACCTAAAAATGACTGACGTCGAGTTATATATTAAACTTAAACAAGCTGATGCCCCAAATCAAATTTACACTGACTTGTACTCTAGTATTTCATCCTGCAATCAGTACATTTGCTGTACAAATATGCTATACGAATAAATTTTTGCTTTATTCGTACTAGACGAATAAACTTTTTGTACTATACGAATAAACTTTTCAGCCTACGAATAAACTTTCCTGGTACATGTACCTTGTAACTATGTACAGCAGAGGGCGCAGACAAGTATGAAACTGGTACTAATGTAACGCGGACCACGAAGAAGACACCCTTGACAACATTTATGAAAGGCGAGGAATATGACGCTTGTTTCTGTCCTTTTTGATTAAATCTGACAAGTTTTACGACTTTTTTGACATTGCAGGATAAACACAAAATACGTACATTGTCGTTAAATATCAAATTCATTTGTACTCGCTTCGAAACAGGCCTGAAAAGCTCGCTATTCTGCCTGTTTCTAAAGCTCGTACAAATAAAATTTATATTTACCGACAATGTACGTATATTGTATATATACAGAACAGAATGAAAGATATTTTTTCCTTACCAATTGATCAGCCAATAACAGAACAGTTTTTAAACTGAATTTGCGTGAGCAGAAATTGAAGAGATCTTCCAGACTAGGTCCTAGTAACTCCATCACCATGACGTTGTAGTCTCCCTCCGCACCACACCACTTGATGGTTGGTATACCAACTGAAATAAATAGAATTGTTTAATACAGTCATACATGCAGTGTGGGAAATGACCGCTTGCCAACTCGCCAAAGGCGAGTGGAAATTTCGGATGGCGAGTAAGATCCACTTTATACTCGCATAGTAGGGACTTGAAACCGCTTGCCATAACTGGTTACAGCTTTAAAATATCATAGCTCCCAAACAGTTAAATTTTCTGTTAACTGTGTCATTTATCCAACATTTTATTAATCATTGTACTCGATAAGAGAACATTCTGCCATGAGTCATGACACTTCATTTCTGTCAACAGAAAAATTAAGTATACAATCCCGACCCTGCATAATTTTGCCAAGGCCGATTTCACGATTAAATGAAATATCGTTTCATTACAAATAGATGTGATGACTTTTAAAATTAATGCAAATAAAATAATTTGGTTTTGAAATATTTCAAACGAATTCGTAGTGAAAACATAAAGTTAAATATGTTTCGGAACCGGTTTTACCATACATGTTTTATACCGCGAATTAAAACTTAAAAGATGAAGACAACGAAATTGAGGATGAAGATATCAACGCAGCTCTTAAGAGAGTGTTGATTCTTCTTGACCAAGTTAATGACTTGTCAAAATCTGCAAATTAAATTGTTGAACATTACTGTATTGTTTATTTGGTATTTGTTGGCGAGTTTAAAAATAAATACTGTATTGTTTATTTGGTATTTGGTTGGCGAGTTTAAAAAAAATGTCACTCGCATAATTTTATTTTGGCGAGTACTTGTTTCAGACAACTCGCCATTTTGGTGAGTGTTTGAAAAAAATGGTTTCCCACACTGCATACATGTAGCATTAAATAAATAGAATTGTTTAATAGTCATACATGTAGCATTCCAGACAATCAATACATCTTGTCTATTCTTGACATCTGATTCTGATATCTGTGTTTAATTAACTTAGTAATGTATATGAACATGAGACTATCCAATATTACACTTAGACACAAATTAAAGCCAAGAAATAGCACTTTTATTGCTATTCTTAATTTAAGTTACAGAAGGGTCTTCAATCATACTCATACTCAGTACTCTAAAATGAGCGTGAAATGGTCCCTAGCCTGCAGTTGAGTGGTACCCTTTAAGTAGGGGTTATGTTAAAACAAATATCTACTATAATTGTGTTTTAGACAAAGTAGAAAGTAGAAGTACTCTACAAAAAGTCTTTTATGATCTTTTATCTTAGTTAAATCTAAGTCATTTAAGAATTTATTCATTTGCATTTACATGATGTTTAGGTTATCTGTTGTAATTCAATGTACATGTATGTAAATTGTTGATTCACAGGGCTCACGTTGGAGGGCGATTCGGGTGAAGAAGTCGCCTTGTGAAGGTTCAAGTTCAAGTCGCCTTGTAATTTTGAAGAGTCTCCTTATGTCGCCGGCCTCGTATTTTCTCCATTTGTCACATTATTGAAATCTATCATATCCGTTATTAAGTATTTTGAAAGTGATTTTCTTGGAAAGTAATCCATTACGGTTTATAGAAACTTTAATTTCGTTCATTAGATCTTTTGTTTACTGTTTATATATGCCCGGCTTAAAAGAAAACTATTTGTATTTTTTTTTCGTAAACAAACAATGGCACCATTTTGGTAAGGGGATGCAATGCGGTACTGTGCTACTGGAAATAATGACCAAACTTTTTGTCCGCAGCTACTTTCAACAAAACGAACTTTTGATTTATTTTTTCTCATTTCTGTGACATAAAATCATAGTCCTCATATCAAATATGTTCATATATGCGAAGATTGCAATTCAAATGCCGTTGAAATGCACGTAGACGCTTCAGATTTTTATCCATCCGCATTGGTATTTTATACACGACACCGGGTTAATATATATTACGATCTATCGAACAGAGATGTGTAAACGTTAATGCATACATTTTTGTATATCCAATTTAAAAATAAAATTGGAACTACAGTAGCTTTCCTCCATTGTTGCAATCTGATTTGAGGTCTGGCAAATAATAATTACAGCCTTTACTTCCTTCAGTTTTTGACTGACAGTAGCAATTTACGTTTGTGCTATATTTTCATTCCCAAGCTAAATATAGTTGTACCATTGAGCAAATTGAAAGAGACATCGTTCTACTGATGAAGATCACACAGATATGATCATGAGTTAATACAATTTGTGTGGTCACAATACAGTAATATTTCAAAAGGAAAAAAAGGTTAATCAGCAGAAGGGGGGGGGGATTGGGGGGTACATATAAAAATGACTGGTGTGCAAGGCTCCAATAAGTCAAGGTAGACAGAAATAAAAATGTGACATTGAATATGTGTCCTTAAGGTAGTTATGAATAAAAAAAAACCCAGAACAAATCAGTTCAAACAGCCTTTTAATTATTTACTAAATTTGGGCAGGGTAATGTCAGAGGGGTCGCGAAACAATGTTTTGATTAATTGCAATTAACTTCTCACAGAAGTCTCCCCACTTCTCTCTGTTGTCTCCCACTTCTCCCTGAAAGAGAAGTCACTTCTCTTTCTAATTTGAAAGTAGTGGGAGTCCTGGATTCATGTGTTTTAGTCTGTATACACATTCAAATATATAAGAATTATTCATTATTACATAATACTTTTCTGGCTCATTTGCAATATATGTAAATTAATGGAATCTTGACCTAAAGCATGCCCACAAAACACTTGACTGCATTTTACTTATTAGGAGTTTTCAAGATAAACCTGGTTGCAACCATATCTTGTTGAGAAAATGTGTTGTTCAATAATTTCATCACATCTATTACGAGGATGTGGATGCTTGCTTATGGTCTTCACTTTCTATCTGTATCATTACAAAAAGGGATAGAATCTACTTTAGCGGACCCGGAAGTCAGAAATTGTAATAATCAACCAGGGTTTTTGCTGGCTCTATTGGGAATTGCCACCTAACCTAAATTGGGAAATTTTATCGACAAAATACGAATTTGAAATTAACTTAGGCAATAATAAACAAAATAATTTGCAGTAGAATTTATTTCACTCAATTACAACATCATGTATCTTTTCATTTTTGAATTTGTCTACTAATGTGTCAAGATTACTATCAGACAGTTTGTCCTTTCCTTCCATGGATCATATCAAAAGTTTCCAAATTCATTTAGGTCAATCTTTACCTGAGAAGAGGTTTAATCAAATTCATATATGAAAAGCTCCTTTCCATAGAGGCAGAGATGATATTCATCAAGGATGGATGAATTAGTGGGATCAGTTTGAAAAAATTCACAATATTTACACAAATAACCTGATATTCATAATAGATATGATTTAATACAACTATAATATAACCAGGGAAAACTTTGCTCACAATAAACCTTCTCATATCCTGCTTAACGAGTGTTGGATGATTTTCATCCAACTCTGAATTATTAATGTTATTGTGCTGTCTGTAATAGAAGATAAGAGTGGCAACACTATCAGTATCGTTGCCGTGAGTTTGACATTCGACTTCACAAACGTTGATTTCATCATCATTTTCCTTGGGTTTCTTCTTTTTCTTTGTCACAAAAAAAAAAGAATAAATTGTTTGTTTTGCCTCTTTAGGCTTTATTTTTATTCAGGTAATATTTACTGTTGTGACACATGTTTATCAAAAACCCTGTCAACGTGCATGACCTTTCATTTCGTTACCATGCGAGTTAGGGTCCGCTATTGGCACTAAAGTAGAAGTATTCCACAAAAAGTCTTTAATCTTTATGAAAAACTTAAAGATATTTGCTAGATCTAAAACCATGACAGTGTATTTAATCACTTAAGCTAATTTCTAGACAAAATGCTTCAATGAGACAAATTATAAATCACAATCTCTTTCACATGCTTCTTGTTACTCCCTTTTTGTGGACATTTCATACCAAGAATAGAATTGCAATTTGCTAAAATACATACCACCTCCTTGCATCATACGATATATCTTGCTCTCTATATGGAGCTGTGGATGCTTGGTTTTTACACATTCTAACTTAATAGCAACTTCTTCACCATTAGAAATATCAGTACCTAGAATGAAAATAGTCTTTATGTATGAAGGTCTCGTGCTACTGAGTGATTCAGATGAAAACATCGTGTTGTGAAAGTCGACTTCGTTTTCTTTCAAAAGTGAAGAGAGTCGTCTAATATTTTTTGAGATGACTTTTTTTTTTCTTTTTTTTTTTCAAAAAGAGGGTTGTTTCTACATAAACAAATCACAGACATGCAAGGGTTCAGCTGGATAGAAATAAAATTTTTGACATTGAATAAATATACATTTAATAGAAAATTATGTCCAACCACAAAACAAAATTGACTTATTCAATTTGGGGAGGGTAACATCAGGTAAAACAATGTTTCCATTAACACAATTAACCACCCTTAAAAGCCTCCCCACTTCTACCTGTTGACTCTTAGTAAAAGAGTTTACTTCTCCCTTTATTTTGGATGTAGCGACAGTGCTCTACAATTCATACCAGCTACATTAAAGATATGAAGAAAATGTCAGCATAATCCTCTGAATGCAGCTGCTACATTTGTACATAGATTTCAATGCCAATTAATTATCTATCAATAAAAGTTAATTCTAAATTCACCTCTGGGCATTGTTGACACAACATCAGATCTCTTTGATTTTCATGAAATTATACATGACATGTTTATTTCAAACTGTAAAAATCAAAATTTCCATTGAACTATGAGGTAAAATCCTGAGGATTCCTGCTTGTTCAGCTCCTTTAATTTTCGAATGGCAGAATGTCACTCAGGATAAGAGAATAACACATTTGAAGTGGAGAGACAATTTAAGTAGTTAGCCACCTTCTCTTACATTACATGGAATTGATAGAAACAAGTGCTGGTGGGATTAAAAGGGTAGGGAATTGCCAATTGGCACATCAAAACAAGTACATGTATACACAGGAATCTGAAATTTTATCAATATGATGAGAAATACGTCATATGGGTAGTGAAGTTTCACGAACGTAGTGAGTGAAACGAACAGGAATGCAACGCCGTTTTGGAGAAATCGGCTCTGGCTCTTTAAACCTCCGAAAAATTAATAAAAATTGTCAACACTCTAACCAAATAACATTTTCCTGCAATTATATGTCATTGTTCTCTTCTCTAATCCTGTCATTACCCAATTTTATCGTCTCAGTTGACAGTTCCACTTTACCGAGAAGCCATTGCGTGACGTCACATTCTCTCCCTTTATTGTTACGAAAATTTACCATTGAAAATAGTTAACGGTAATTATAGGTATCGTTGACCCCCTCAGTTGATGAAAATAAATAAATATGCCACAAAACTGGAACATTTTTAATTTTTTGATGTCTTAAACAGTATTAGTCCTACAATATAAGACTCCGACTTCCTTTTTATTATTTTTTGTTATTTACTATCTACTGTTTTCTATTTATTTTTTTATTTCTGATGTCCGCGCCTCAGAGTCTTATGTAGGAAGCCATTTTTCCTTTAGCAAGTTCCCATCAAATTTCGATGGGAACTTTTGGACCATTTTACACTATTATAATAACATTTCATCATAGCTCAAACTGCACACGCTGGAATATATATGTTAAAAAAGAATAAAAATTCACTTACTTTTATATGTCAAGTCCGATTTCCATGTTTTTTATTGTGATTTTGCCAAGCCCCCCTCTCGTCTGCAATGATGCGACATGTCAGAATTATAGTCGTTTCGTACCATATCCATTTCGTACCATGATTTTGCTATTTCGTACCAAGCCATATTACCGTTTCGTACCATGACATTTTTAACATTGACCGTTTCGTACCATATGGAATTTTTACATTAATGACTTTACAATTTTCGTACCATGCATTAGAAAAAAAGAAGTTTTATTTCAAAGCTAGCAATTGCGTGATTTATATTTATTTTTTTTTCACATTCTTACGTTTTTGTGTTTTTTTTTTTATTATTCAATTATAAATAAATACATATAGCAATTACAGAAATCTTTTGTTTTTTAAAATAGTATACATTTTGAAAAGAGTAAAGTTTTAAATATTATTTTTATTTTTAAGGATTTGTAATAACTATTTGTCATTTAGGTGCCTAAAATGCCAGAGTTTAAAAATTATTTGTCAGAAACCATACATTTTGCCCACCCTGGCAATTTATTTCTTATTTCACACCTTTTCGTCTACTGAAACAATAGGAGTGCAATACCCAAGTACACACTTTTATTACCATGACACATTATCAGCAGGAAATTGTAATACCTGTAGAAAAATATACTTTGTTTGAGAAATTAGGTGAGTATGTATAAAAAGGGGTGCTATGTCACAAGATTCATTAATCAAAATGCCATATCCTTGTGTAGTTTGTGACCAGGAGGTTCGACCTCGACAACAGGCTTTAGAGGGTGAATCTTGTTTCCAGTGGCAGCATCGTGTGTGTAATACATTATGTAGCAACAAATTTTACATTGAAAAACCCATATGGTACGAAATGGTCCTGACAAAAAATACAAATTATTTTACACTGAAAATCCCATATATAAATGGTAATGAAAAAAAAAACAAATAAGTAACAAAAAATACAAATGATTTTACACTGAAAATCCCATATGGTACGAAATGGTAATGAAAAAAACAAATAAGTAACAAAAAATACAAATGATTTTACACTGAAAATCCCATATGGTACGAAATGGTAATGAAAAAAACAAATAAGTAACAAACAATTTTACATGGGAAATCCCATATGGTACGAAACGGTCATGGTACGAAATGGACATGGTACGAAACGACTAGCTACCCTCCGAGAGAATCCGAGTGAAAAACAAGTGAATCCTATATTTGGGAATTTGATTTACGAAACGAAACTGTACTTGTCTCATGAAATATCTCTTGTGTGTATTTGTCACAACTGACATGAAATAGATTCTAATTCAGCAAATAACGCATGTTCTAGTGTCATGATATCTAAATATCTATAATTGGTTCTTAATAATATTAATATGCTCTATGCAAACCGTTATTTTCCAAGGCACAAATCCGTAATGTATACAAACCTCCACATTTAAACATTCACGTGACCTAACACTTCTCCGGAACACGCCACGATTCTCACCTGCTACCTAATTTAAATTAATTGGACAGTTAATTGACACACAAAATCAAGGTAAGTTACAATGTACATTTTCATACTATATTATCATAGATTTTACTCATACACCGCAGTAACGGGTGTTTCTTGGATTTTCAAAAATGCTACGGGAAAAATGGCTTCCTACATAAGACTCCGAGGCGCGGACATCAGAAATAACAAAATAAATAGAAAACAGTAAATAGTAAATAACAAAAAATAATAAAAAGGAAAAATAAAATTAAAACAAGTAAAGTAAACATTGCGCCTATCGGAGTCTTATATTGTAGGACTAAAACAGTATATACTTTTTGGTTTTATCGAGTTTGTTCCGTAGTCAATGTGACGTCATGCAATGGCTTCTCGGTAAAGTGGAACTGTCAACTGAGACGATAAAATTGGGTAATGACAGGATTAGAGAAGAGAACAATGACATATAATTGCAGGAAAATGTTATTTGGTTAGAGTGTTGACAATTTTTATTAATTTTTCGGAGGTTTAAAGAGCCAGATCCGATTTCTCCAAAACGGCGTTGCATTACTGTTCGTGAAACTTCACTACCCATATGACGTATTTCTCATCATATTGATAAAATTTCAGATTCCTGTGATGTAATACCATCATGTATACCAGTACATCTTAGAAAACCGGTTCATGTGACAGAGTACAACTTTGACATATTCGACAGCGTCATATTGTCTTTTTATCATAGTGTCCCCTATGGTAAGACAACCAAAAAGTAACTTGGCAAACAATGTATCATATCATTACAGGACATTACAATGTCCTACATTTTATTCCGAAAAGGGGGGTGTTCTTTGTCTGTAAATGTATCATTTAATGACTCACCAAGATATATATCACCAAATGATCCACTGCCGATTTTCCTTCCCAGTCTGTATTTATTTCCTACTCTCAGCTCCATGCTGAAAATAACAAGTTATTTGAAATCTATCAATACTTCTTATATCTGACAGATGAAAACAAAAGATTGACGTAACTACAAGATACCAATACATTTTCTGAACTCAATTAAGACTTACTCTGTATCGAAATTAGCCCCAAATAGTAATCAATTGATAGAAAGATGTCTCTTCTCAAAGAATATTGATGAAATTAATTCCATTCTATTGCGTATCAAAGCAGATGGTCTCGATTCCTGTTGATATTTCTCTATTATTCCTCCATTATTTACTAGGATATCGGTTGCCTGATGTCAATACGCATGCTCGGCACTTCCCTTTCTGGGTACCAGTTTTAATATAAGAAATAAATAAATGATCTCCCTTATTTAAAAAAAATGTCTTTAAATTAGATAAATGAATTAAATATCCAATTATTGTAGAATTAAAATGATCTCTAAATGCACAGATTATTTTACGGAGGCATAGGTATTATAAATCACAAAATATTATTTTTATAAGCCACATCTCTAAATGAATAAATATTGAATTATGAATATCTAACCATTTATTGAAAATTCAAACTTTGATGATTTATGATTTATGATTTTTGGTGTTTTAACGCCACTTTCAACAATATTTCAGCTATATCATGGCGACCAGTTTTAGTGGTGGATGAAGCCGGAGAGAACCACCAACCATGGCCAAGCAACTTGTAAACTTTAACACTTGCGGCTGCGAGTCGACGGTGCATCCTTTTTTGTCATTTACAATCCACACCGTATTGGTGACAGGCTTGTATGAGTTGTAAGGTAATCCAAGTTTTTCGCACCAGAATGAAGAGGAAAATGATGTCTCACTAAAAAGATAAGCCAGTTCCTATTTTTAGGGGTAGAAGATATTCTCGTCTTGTACCCCCCTCCCTTACAAGACAAGAAAAAAATACACGCACTTTTCTCCACAAAAAAAATCTATTCATAGCCCTTCACCACGGTTCAGACTATATTCTCAGTAATAAAACTACGATTCTACAACAAGTATTTAAAAATTAATATACATCTGCTAGCTAACGATTTACTGAATAGGGAAAGTGCCCGAATGGGACTATGAACTTTTCTCTGACCAATAAACACTTGTATATCTATCTTCTCTGTAGATATTATTTAACTAACATCTTATTGAAGTTTCACACCCTGGAATGACAAATAATTCATCCCGCACCTGAAGAGAAAACAAAGTAGGCCTAGTCTCCTGAAGAGGACCACAAATGGATTACTCATCCAGGGGCGTAGCTTACTATGTTATTCTACCGAGACAGGGGGTTTGGGGGCTGCGTGAAGCCCCCAGTGGGGTACAGGGGCGAAGCCCCGTTGGGGGGTTT
>MJUT01011804.1:6442-16532 GCA_002080005.1 Gigantidas platifrons
CACGTTATTGGATATCGTTGTTACTCCGTCATATCCGTATGTTCACAACTATCCACCTTCACATTCTATAAATAACGAATAAGACTAAATTAGATAAACGGCAGGATTAATATAATTTGTTATCATTGTCTCTCATATATTACTAAGACTTGAGTTTTCGGACCATCAAGCTTGTTTATTGTTTGTTCGCTTGATGGTGTTTAATGCCACTTTCAATAATATTTCAGTTATATCGTGGCGATCAGTTTTATTGGTTGAGGAAACCGGAGGACCCGCAGAAAACCACCGACCTGTCGCAAGTCTCTGAAACATTTTATCACGTAATGTTGTACACCTCACGCTGATCGAGATTCGAACCCACATCAGTGGTGATAGGCATTGATTGCATAGGTAGTTTTATATCAAACTAACACACAATCAGGGCCATGACGCACAAGATGGGATGGTTGTGTTATTTTACCGGAGAGTAAAATTATTATGATATAGACTTTCTCGAACTTCTGTGCAACCAGAATAAGTGAAAACTCAGGATGAAAGCGCATACGGTGTTCATAATTATATCATTCTTTACTCAAAACTGATAGGAAAGTATTTGTAAGTGTGGTATCATTACTATTATATTGTTGACATAACACGTCATCAAACCTGAAAAATCGAGTGCACCCGACATTAATATTAGACTATCAACAAACAATCACAATAACTATTTACAAACATGTATTATTATGTCAGTAGCTGATTCCTGTTGCTACAAACGCCATCTTTAATCGTCAGAGCCTTCTCCCAGTCAATTGAGCATTTCTGAGAAGCCTGTAATGAAAAAACTTTATTTTGAATTTGATCTCGAAACTGAACCAACAATGATCAACGGAAACGATCAAGAACAAGTCACTATACCTTTGTCATACTCAATACTCTAACTTTAACACACAAGGAAATATATCCACGACTCCACAAAACCAACAATCATTATTGACTGACAATGATGTTAATCGACTTGCTCAAGCTGTGAAAACTATAATGTTAGATGACCTTAGAAAGGAATTAAAATCGGAGCGTACGATGCATGTCAACAATATCACTGCTCCTCTATACACTGAAATTAAACAACTTAAAGTGGAGTATCAAAATCTAAAAAAGTTAATGAGTGAAACTCAAAGACTTACCCAAGAAGTCGATAATGTAGAACAACACAGTTGTAAAAGCTGCATCCGTGTCAATATACAATGCAATATATTACGCTGAAATGCAACTACACACAATATCTAAGTTTTAAATTTGATTGTATTTGCTCATTTTTTTTTATCTTGCAGTTTTTTGTATAAAAATAAAATCACAGCAATCAAATCAGACACGTTCAACAAATTAACGAATCTTTCTGTGTTGTAAGTATTCATCTTATTTTATTCCATGTTGTAACTTGCAATACATGTAAATTCCACTACAATATAAAATAACTGTTTAAAATTATAATCAAACATACAAGTAATGTGTATCAGGTGTCGATTGAGGGCATTTATTAATTGAACCAGATTTGAAAGCCATATTAAATAGCTACATTAATTAGAATGGGTTGTTTATTTTTTCTTAGGAAGAATATAAATACATTTTATTGAAACAACTCCAAATTATGCAATATTGTATTTGGTATATATTTATTGTTTAAGACAGAGCAGAAAGCTACATACTTAATAAAGTATAAACATAAAACATGTGTTGACTATTTATAGGTCTTTAGGCCAGAATGACATATCAGTGATAGAGGACAACACTTTCAACAATCTACTAAACTTACAACTTCTGTGAGTAGCATTTAGTATGATTTGTACATAAGTATAATCCTAATATGTCAATACATGTTATAGGTAATGTTTTTATATGAAACAATTTACTGAAAAATGTGCGTTCCGAACTCAACATATATTTTATCCATAAGGTACTACAACGTTATGATGACTCCATTTTCTGTGTAGCGCATTTTGTGAGTTGTTTTCGCGCTAGACACAGTAAACATTAGTCAATTCGTGACGGAAAATTATAAACGTGTAACGTTGCTTACCATTTTAAAGTTAATAGCATTGCAAATTATATCTTTAAGCGCGGTTAAACATTTTCAAGAGGAATAGTTTGTCAATTGTAGAGATAAATTTGTTTAACAGATGAAATTTGCGAGAATAAAAACGAGAATTAAAACTTTCCAGAATGTCTTTACAGTATTTCAGTGTCCACATTTGATTGAAGCTTCTAGGTGAATATAATTTGTTACAGTATGATTGTAATCCCTCTTTCACTGCAGACAAAATGTCAACCATATTTATAAACAATTCCCTTGTTTAACAATTAGAAGTAGCTGTAGTATACCTTTCTTTATATGGATTATTGTCAAGTTTTTGTATTCAAAATGAACGAGAAAAGTCATCATATTCCTCGTTAAATAGAATATTCATTGATGACATGAATGACTTGTGATTAGCCAGCATGTCCTCTTTGTCTTAACTAGTATTTTAGTAAGTAGGATTTCCAGAGTATTGTGCAATGAAAAGTTATTTATGATATTGGATGACAATTATTTTAGGTAAATGTGTGTGTGTATTTGTACACCCAATTCTAACACAATCAAAATCAAATTAGAATTCACGAGCATTTGTGTTAAAGGTAACGACTTTGCCCCTGTATCTACGATTGTACCATTATATATACCAGCTGTTCGGAGGATGTGGTATATTTAGTTATTCATTTTATAAATCAAATCAGGAACGTTCGAAAACTTACTTCATACTTAATACACGTCATTCAATATATAGCAAGCCACGTCGGTAGCGAAATAATTATCGTGAGGTAGATCGTGGGTTCGAGCCCCGGTCGGGTGAAACCAAAGACTATTAAAATGGTATGTATTGCTTCTACACTAACCACACAACATTAAGAAGAAACAGCAAAGACGGGTTTTCTTGCAATCATGATAGTGTGTCTGAGTTGGGCGACATATCTATTCGTGGACTGTTGTTTCAGTGAGCTGTCACTATAGGAATTAAACTAATTGTGTTGGTCTAGCAGAAAAAGAACATCATCATCATCTCATTGAAAATTGACTTGTTCTTGCCATGGCATAGCTGAAAAATGCCTGAGTTGGCGTTACGCAAAAACCATTTTGTCACTCACGCAATATTTTACGTAGAAATACAACAACATAGAATATCAAAGTCTCAAGTATTGATATTCCTTTTTATCTTGCAGTGTTTTGCCTTACAATAAAAGCACATCAATCAAATCAGACACGTTCAGCAACTTGAAGAACCTTACTGTGTTGTATGTATTCCTTTTATTTTATTCCATGTTGTAACTTACAATACATGTAAATGTATACTTTATCTAGTTTAAGAACAATTTACGCAAAATATTTAAATTCCACAGCAAAGTAAAATATCTTTTGAAATTATATTCAAACATACAAGTACAGCGTAACAGATAAAGATTGAGGGCATTTATTGATTGAACCCGAATTTAAGACCATATTTGTAAATATCTACATTAAGTAGAATGGGTTCTTTATTTTTTATTTTTAAGAATATAAATATATGTTATTGAAACAACTGCAAAATTACGAAATATTATCTTATATGTGTTGTCTAAGACAGAACAGACAGCTACATATTGAATGCAGTATAAACATAAGATATTTGTTGACTATTCACAGCTATTTTAGCCACAATGACATATCAATGATAGAGGACAACACCTTCAACAATCTACCAAACTTACAATATATGTGAGTATCATTTTGTATCATTTGTACAAAAATATAATCCTAATATGTCAATACATTTTAATAGGTAATGTTTTTATATAAAACAAATTACTGAAAACATGTGCGTTCCGAACTTTAGATATATTTTATCGATAAGGAACTACAACGTAGTGATGACTCTGTGTAGCGCGTTGTGTGTGTTTTATTGGTGTTTGACAAAATAAAATAAATCAATTCGTGACCAATAATTATAAACTTGTAACATTGCTTACCATATAAAAGTTAATTGCATTGCAAATTATATCTTTAAGCGCGGTTATACATTTTCAAGAGGAATAGTTTGTCAATTGTAGAATTCAATTTTTTTAACAGATGAAATTTTCGAGAATAAAAACGAGAATTAAAACATTCCAGAATGTCTTGACTGTATTTCAGTATCAACATTTGATTGAAGCTTCTATATGAATAGACTTTGTTACAGTATGATTGTAATCCCTCTTTGACTGCAGACAAAATGTTAGCCATATTTATAAACAATTCCTTTGTTGGACAAGTAGATACACCTTTCTCTATATGGATTCATGTGATGTTTTGAGATTCAATATAAACTAGCAAAGTCATCATAGTTTTCCTTAATCAGAATATTCATTGATGATATGAATGACTTGTGATTATCAAAAATGTCCGCTTTGTCACAATTAGTATTTTAGTAAGTAGGATTACCAGAGTATTGTGCAATGACAAGTTATTTAAATAGAGCTCAAATCGCCCACTTTTGACTATGTCCGATTTACCAAGGTAGCCGCGATGCTCAAATTAAACATGTATGTATAATCAATTAATGATATTACATGACAATTATTTGAGATAAATGTGTGTGTTTATGTTTGTACACCCAATTCTAACACTATTCAAATCAAATTTACGTTCACGTCTGTAAGTGTTAAAGGTAACGGTGCAATAGATCTTGGGTTCTATCCTCGATCGGGTAAGACCAACGATTATCAAATTTGTATTTGTTGCTTCTACGCTAAGCACGCAGCATTAAGGAGAAAGAGCAAATACTTGTTGGCTCGAAATCAGGGTGTGTCCTAGATGGGCAAGATGTCTATCCGCGAACTGTGAGCTAACACTATAAAAATCCAACTTAGCGTGTTGGTCTAGTACCAAGGGGATCTCATTATCATCTCATTGAAAATTTATTTATTTTAGCCATGATATAGCTGAAAGATTGCTGAGTTGACGTTCAGCAACAGCCGCTCACTCACTCACTCACTCACTCAATTCTGCTTAGAGCATTAAATGTTCAATATTTGATGTATTATTGTTTTTTCTTGCAGTCTTTTAGATTACAATAAAATCACATCAATTAAATCAGACATGTTCAACAATTTGCGGAACCTATCTTTACTGTAACTATTCGTCTTATTTTTATTTCATGCTATAACTTACAATACGCACAATAACTTTTTAAAATTTTAAAATTCTAATCAACCATATAAATACATTGCAACAGGTAAAAATTGAGGGCATTTATTTATTGAACCAGACCTGAAAGCCACATTAAATAGCTACATTAATTAGAATGGCTTGTTTATTTATTTTCTAACAAGAATATAACTATATTTATTGAAATAACTCTACAGTACACGTTATTTTGTTATATGTATTGTTTAAGACAGAACAGAGAGCTACAGATTCAATCAGGTATAAACACAAGACATTTGTTGACTATTTATAGGTGGTTAAACAACAATGACATATCAGTGATAGAGGACAACACTTTCAACAATCTACCAAGCTTACAAAATCTGTGAGTATCATTATGTACACAAGTATAAACACATTATGTCAATATATTTTATAGTTAATGTTTTATAATAAAGAAAAAGGTGATATATATATATAATTTAATTTGATTTGAATACTGCAATCTGATTGGCTAATTGGATAGTCTGCGTTGGCATAGTGACGTCACCAACGTGTTTATCCTCCAACGACAAATTAAAATAGTCACATGAAATAATCGTAATTAAAATCGAGGAATCATTCAAATCTGTTGTTTAAAATTGCAAATTGGGTTGTGCAAGAAAAACTTGTAAATATGTGAGATCAAATGTTTTATGTAATTCAAGAACGTTTGTGAGTATCATTTAGTATCATTTGTACAAATGAATAACCACATTATGTAAAAGGCAATACAAATCATACTTACTGTTTTATAATAACAAAAAGATCATATATACTTTATTCAATATATTACGTTGAAATACCATGCACAGTATCAAATTTTCAAATGTTTGTTTTATTTTTTTGTTTCTTGCAGTCTTTCTCATTACAATTAAATTACACCTACCTTAATGTGATGGAAGTATTACCCTTATTTTATTACATGACTGTGTTAACCGTTACTGTATATTCCATGACTTAGTTAACCGTAACGGTATATTCCATGACTTAGTTAACTGTTACGGTATATTCCATGACTTAGTTATCCGTTACGGTATATTTCATGACTTAGTTAACTGTTACGGTATATTTCATGACCGTGTTAACCGTTACGTATATTCCATGACTTAGTTAACCGTTACGGTATATTCCATGACTTAGTTATCCGTTACGGTATATTCCATGACCGTGTTAACCGTTACGGTATATTCCATGACTTAGTTAACTGTTACGGTATATTCCATGACTTAGTTAACCCTTACGGTATATTCCATGACCGTGTTCACCGTTACGGTATATTCCATGACTTATTTAACTGTTACGGTATATCTGTGTTACAAATAACAATGAATATCCTCTGTGTGTCTTAATCACAGTCGTGTCATTACCTCATGCATGACTTATTACCGGGTTTGTAACAAGGGTAAAACGACAGGTGCCACTAGTGGAGCAGGAACTACTTACCCTTTCGAATCTCGTGAATTCACCCCGGTACTTGGTGGGGTTTGTGTTGACCAATCTTTAGTTTTCTATGTAGTGTTTTGTATATTATTGTTTGTCTTTTTTTCTTTTAGTCATTATAGTATGTATATTTCTTTGATTTACGGCTTCTGATTACCCCTTATATCTCGAACTTCTCTTAGTACGTTCTGTAACTTTCAATACATGTATAAGTTATGCTGCTTAAGAACAATTTTCATAAAAGAATCAAATTCCACAACAATGTAATTTACGTTTTCAATTTTAATCGATTACACAATAATAACATATCAGTGATGGAGGGGAACGCTTTCAACAATCTACTAACTTTGTTTTTTTCTGTGAGTATCATTTAGTGTGACTTGTACACATGTATTACCACATTATGTCAATATATGCTAAATGTAATGTTTTAAAATAAAACAAAGTGATATAAATAGATATAGTCGGGCTTTAGCTTTGAAATGATAGATGTTTCAAACGAATATAAAGAGATCCGAATCCGTTTATTATCATTTAGATAGATGACATATATACCCATGTGATAATTCAAAGGATATTCTATTCAGTAACATATGGATCACATGATGTAAATAAATATAATTAATACAGCGGGCTATTTCAGGAACTGCTACCCTTCCGGAGTATCTAAGATTTGTGTTTGTTTACGTTCCTCAACCTTTAGATTTCTGTGTAGGCAACTATTGTTTACGTCTTTAGTATGTTCAAACTTGTCATACACTACCTCGTTACTGTGAACCCGGATAAATTGTTACTGGTACCCGTGATAACTCGAAATACACATTGGTTACACTGATAATATCCCAGAGAAATCAAATATACTGATAGTTTGAAGTAATATCATCGTTGCCATGGAGGGTATAGTCTGGCTTAAAACACATATTACATCCACGGAGACTATATGTCAAAGTAAGTCTGATTTATAGCACAATATTACAGTCATGGAGAGTGTATGTCACAGTAAGTCTGACGTATAACACAATATTGCAGTCATGGAGAATATATGCACAGTAAGTCTGACGTATAGCACAATATTACAGTCATGGAGAGTATATGTCACAGTAAGTCTGACGTATATCACAATATTACAGCCATGGATAGTATATGTAATAGTAATTCTGACTAATAGCATAATATAACAGTCATAGATAGTATATGTCACAAAAAGTTTGACTTTTGACATAATATACTGAGTGTATGCATCAATGCTCGTCTAACAACACAGGCTTTCACAGTGACAGAATGTAGATTATAATGCTGATTTCTAATTTGATGCTATATTTCAGAGCTATTGGTAAGAATAGTATATCATTTGTTGGTGAAAAGGTGTTCTTCAATCTACCAAAGCTGGAATCACTGTAAGTTGTATTATACGTAGAACTGTAGTGATGTGTCTGAACACGAAATATAGCCTATATACTTAACTTGATGATGACACCGGTTATGTGATCTGGCCTATAAAACATGTGCTTTCTCAGTTATATTGGTGATGTCTGCTTCAGCGTTACACTTGTTTTGAAATGTTTTGTTCATCATATTGCTGCCGATACCTTGCAGATGATGCTGAACTATTATCTTTTTTATATATTAATTTCGTATTGCTTCACATGAGTAATTGTCATTCCTTTTCAACCCGCCATTTTGTTATTGAAGATCTTGTACAAAGCTTGGAGATAAAGTAGTCATGCATATGTGGCTTGTGGGTTTCGATTTTACCTCTACATAATAATTTATTTTTGTATAATCTTCCACATACCTGCCACATAGGGATCTCTTATTCTTCTAACGGATTTAATATTAATTATTCATAAACAGTTATATTTTTATTTGTAGTGATTTTGATATGTATTGCGGTGGTTGTGGTAACATCCCATTCTGGAGATGGCTTAAAAGGAACCAGACGTTTTCAACATCCATAATTTGTAATGACTTTGATGGAGAATACCTATCTAATTTACAACCCAACAATGTTACTTGGTGAGTATTTGTGTACATGGTTTTGAAAGTGTTATCAAATTTATTGCACATGGATTAAAAATATCGACCCGTTTTTCTCTGAAAAAAAGTTTGAAGATACCAAAGAAGTAATCAGAAACTGTAATTCGCAGGACAGATAAGCCAAAAGAAAAATAATAAGCAACGATCTACAGAGAAAACTAAAGATCGAACAGCAAGAGCACAACTAACAACCGAGGATGAACTCAGGTGCTCCGAATAAATAAGCAGGTCCTCCTCCACACGTGACATTTATCGTGTTTCTCTTGTTGCAAACCTGGTGAAAAGGCATGAATGAAGAAAGGAAATGGAAAATGATATATCCCCAATCATGAAGCCACATTTATCTTCACAAATATACTACCCTTCCATATATTGTCATATATACATGGATAAATCAATCGGATAGAGTACTTAAGTTGGCAACCTTTACAATGATTCATACCACGGCTTTTGAAAAGCATTAATATTCCAAATCATATCAGAAAGAGTTTAAAGCTGTGATCGGGGTATATAGGGAATATTGTCAACAATCTCATTAAATTCAGTTGTTATATTACGCTACGTGCCCCAAGCATATGACAGAAGCCGATTAGAGGTCATGAACCCATGGCCAACCAATGAAGACGATGCTGGTCAAATCTTAACTGTGGCTTTCTCGGTTTTATNAGGTCATGAACCCATGGCCAACCAATGAAGGCGATGGTGGTCAAATCTTAACAGTAGCTTTCTCGGTTTTATTATATTTTTGTGAGTGTGTGTGTGATTGGGGGGGGGGTGGTCGTGTCATAAGACCTGCTTTTAATTATACTTTATTTTAACGGAACAGATGTCATTTTTTGTTCAATGTCTCTTTTAGTTTGCATTTTCATATATTTTGAACTTTATATTTTATTAAGTTTATATTAAGTAAATTCGATATCCACATACAGATGATATTTAATTTGTCAAATTCATTCCTCCTTTTATTTGATTATTCATTGTACGAACATTTTTAAGATACCAACGGGATAATCATAATCTGTAAATTGAAGAAAAAAAAACAATACAATGACTAAATCAAAAAGGACAAACAATGATCTACGCAGATAAGATTGAGCAAAGCGAACCCAACTAGAAACCGGGGTGAACTCGTGTGATCTGGAAAGGTAAGAAGTTCCTGCTCCACTAGTGACGTCCAGGGTTTTACTCTGATAACAAGAGTTTGTGTCAATTTTAAGAATGGAAGTTGAACCTTGAATGGTAATTAAGAAGAGTTTGGAGATACCAACGGGGTAATAAGAATCTGGAAATCGTATAAAGATAGAAAACACAACCGTCAAAAGAAAAAGAGCAAACAAACAACAATAATAATATATAGAAAACAAAAGATCGAGCAAAATCAACCCACTAAAAACC
>MJUT01011810.1:0-19880 GCA_002080005.1 Gigantidas platifrons
TCAAGTATTGATGTGTATTTTTTATTTTACAGTGATTTGTCTCGGAATAAAATCACATCAATCAAATCAGACACATTCACCAACTTGACGAGTCTTATCGAGTTGTAAGTATTACTCTTATTTTATTTTATGCTATAACTTACAATACATGTATATGTACAACGTATCTAGGTTATCCTTTGAGGACAAAACATTATGATTAAATATATGAATTCGTTGAAATACAATTACACACAGTATTAAAGCTTCAAAGTTTGATTGTATTTGCTCATTTAGTTATATCTTGCAGCTATTTATAATGTATTACAATAAAATCAAATCAATCAAATCAGACAACTTCAACAAATTTCCGAAACTATATTATTTGTAATATGATTGTATACCTTCTTTGATAGCATTCAAAATGTTAGCCATATTTATCAACAATTAGTTTGTTGAAAAAGTGGATGCTACTGTAGTATTCTATTCTCTATATGGATTCTTGTGAAGTTTTGTTATTCAATATCAACTAGAACAGTCATCATATTCCTTGTTGAACAGAATAACACAATATTTTGTTATATGTATTGCTAAAGGCAGAATAGAAAGCTACAGACTTTGAAGTATAAACATGAGACAGTATTTCAGTATCCACATTTGACTGAAACTACTACTTGAACAGACTTTGTCCCAGTATAATTGTATTCCGTCTTTGGCAGCAGTCAAAATGTTAACAATATTTATAAACAATTACTTTGCTGAAAAAGAATAAGCACATGTAGTCATCATGTTCCTTGTAAAACAGAATATTCAATTATGAGATGAATGACTTGTGATCAGCCAAATGTTCCTTTTTGCTATAGCTAGTATTTCAGTAAGGAGGATAACCAGAGCATTGTGCAATGGAAAGTTGCTTCATTAGAGCCCAACTCAAGCACTGCTTACGATGCTGGTTGTACTATGATAGCTGTGATATTCAAATTTAAGATAAAGTTAAGATCAATTTATATGATGTTTGATTGCAATTATTTTAGACAAATGTGTGTGCTTTTGCGCCCATTTCTAAAACAATTAAAAAATAAATTAGAGTTCATGTACATATGCATTAGAGGTAACTACTTTGCACCAGTTTCTACGATTTTACCATTATATATAGCAGCTGTACTTTCAAACGGGTTAATGTTTTCAGAAAACTAAAGTGTACTCTTTGCGAGCAAACTCTATAAAATATATGTCTTACTTTCATAAGGACAACATTATAATATGCTTTCGAGGTTTGGGATGGGTGCTTTGAACGAGAAATAGCAAAACTGGAAAAAGGTCAAATTGAATCAGCTAGAATATTTCAGGACTAACACAATTTGCAAGTAGAAAGTCTCTTTCCTATGAAACAAGGTGGGCATATTTGTCTTCTAGACGTAAATATCGCAAGCCGACATCATTTTAGAAAATGTATAATGAACTCTGTCCTCAATATCTAGGTAATTGACTACCTTCAACAGTATACTAGATCAGTGATCATAATCTCCAAAACGATGAAAACTATACAACACCATAAAGTAGACTCAGAATAACATCCCTTATGCCATCCACCGTTTCGTCATGGAACAATTTTGATTTAAATATTAGAAATAGCCTAAATATATCATGTTTTAAATCTAGGATCAAAGAAAATACTATTAAATCTCCGGAATATTATGGTGAAGGGTCCAGAAAACTACGCATACTTCATGCTAGACTACGATATCAATGCAGCCCATTGAATTCTGATATATTTCGTATAAACATTACAAATGATTCAAAATGGCAATGTGGTACCCCTTTTGAAGATCCAATTCGTTATATAATAAGAATGTCCATTAAACCAAAATGAAAACTTTAAGGTGAAAGCAAAGGTCATAACGTTTTTTTCAGATTTATATATTTTTAGTGATTTTAGTACCGTGATAGAAAATAATAATAATTTTTCAATTTTATTAAGACGTGTGTGCGAAATCGTCATGTAAGCTTATCTGTTCAAAACCACAGGAAATATCAATCATGGTTATTCCCCTTTAAAAATCTCCTGTCGTGACGTCGTTCGTGTCATTTCTTCTTTTTTATGGGGACAAGGATAAACATACCATATTCTTTCTGTGTGTGCAACACGGTTGGGCGTGTGGATATTGGTCATTTGGAAAGTTTTATGGTCGCAACCACGACTTTGTTGACCGCTATGGAATATCTGTGTCATAAATGACCACGGATATGTTCCACTTGTCGTCAAAACATCCCGGTCCTTTCCTTGTTCATGACTTATCGAAGGATACTAATTAAAACAAATTGTACACTTGGTTCATGCAGAGGTCCATCCTTTTTTGTCTCTCAGAAAACAGTAATTCATTTCTTTGAAAACATTAATAGCCCCTCCCAATGCACTCCACTCCATCACATTAATCCAAAATCATAGTTTGTTTCGGGACAGGTTGTAATTGGGGTAAGACCTACACTTCCTGTTGAGGATATTTGTTAGTTATTTGGTATCGATTTGGCCGGTGGCGAGGTTATAATGGACCCGATAGTCTCCGAGTAGCCTAGATATGAAGGGATGAATTATAAAATACATGGGTTTTTCCTGCATGTGTTGTGACTTTAGCAATGACAACGCCTCTGGAAGAAAAGGATACTTTATTGCAAGATGGTACCATAGAAACAAGTGATGTTGAATTGAAAACACATTTTATTTGCTGATGTCAACGTTGACTTTTTACATAGCGATATGTCACGTTATTTTATAGACAAGGAACAAAAATCATGTCTAGATACAGATAAGGACTATAAAATCCCAACCTGATACAGTCCATGACCAACGTTCAACGAGTGATGGTCCTGTTCTTAAGCAAAATAAAATATGTCAGTAATGACCTTCTGACTAGGGAATGATTTATTATAGTGCACAGACGGGAGAGCTCGAACTAACTTGTTCTAAGTCATTCTCAGTAGACCACCGATATGTTGCACTTGTCGTAAACACTTCCTGGTCCTTTCCTCATTCACGACTTATTATTGGGGTTGTAACTAGATTAACACGACGGGTGCCACTAGTGGAGCTCAATCTACAGACCCTTCTGGAACACCTGAATTCACCCCGGTCTTTAGTGGGATTCGTGTTACTCGACCTTTAGTTTTATATGTATGTTTTGTAGATCGTTGTTTTTCCTTTTCTGCATTTTTCTTTTGGCCATTGTGTTGTCTGTTCTTCGATATACGGGTTATGATTGCCCCTTTGGCATCTTCAAACTCTTCTTAGTAAAGACACGTGACTTGAACATTGAACTATTATCAATTTCACCGGCCAATATTTGGAAACTTTCAGGATTGGAACTAAAACATATTTTAATTCAACAAGAATTAATTTTCATAGAAAAGCATCGCACTAATATACCGGAAAGGACAGGAACATCTATTCTCAAGGAATTTAAACTTGAATATTGACAAAGAAGCCAGTAATAATTTATTAATTTGATTTGTGTAATTGTATAATAGTATGAAGTAAATGTTGCTGTTATATTAAAGAATATAAATTTAATTGATTGTTGGTTGTATCTTTTTGTTACTAGAATATGCTAGAAAAAATATTTTCGTAACATTAGTTATTGATGTTATCGATAAAATCATGAATGGTTGATGACTTATTAAAAATGTATTATACTTTATTCAATATGTTACGCTGAATACAATTAGATAAAGTATCAAAGTTTGTAGTATTGATGCATATTTTTTATTTGACAGTTATTTGTATTCCAATGAAATCACATCAATCAAATCAGACACGTTCAACCACATTACGAAACTGTATCTGTTGTCAATATTCGTTTTTGTTGTTGTAGACATTCTATGACTTACAATACATGTATATATATAGTGTATGTTGCTTAAGAACAATTTACGCAACATATTTAAATTCCACGACAAAATAAAATAACTTTTATAATTCTAATCAAACATACTAGTAATATGTAACAGGTAAAGATTGAGGGTATGCATTAATTGAACACGCTTTGAAACACCGTATTTTTAAATAGCTACACTAATTAGAATGTGTTGTGTATTTTTGCTGAACAGGAATATGAATACATTTTATTGAAGCAAATGGCACAAAATGTATACATTTATGGTGTACTTCACTTTGAAAGTTTTAACTGAAGGCCTTAACCTATGACAGAATGTCTCAATGGTACCGTGTCGTTTTGCCCAGATTACCTGTTCGCCACGGAAGGTAGGTCGTTTCGCCCCAATTAATCGCTATTATATTATAATAGATGAAGTCTTTTTCGACAAGTTGTTGGTAATTATTTATTTATTAGTTGTATACAAAAAAAAAATAAGATAAAAATAAAATAAAAATAATAAAAATATATGATAAACAACGGAGTTAACATCATCATGATGTTATATGATAATATTTAATAATTATTGGTCAATTATTACTAATCAAACTGCAAAACAAAATAATAAAGAGAAATTAATAAAAAAATGAAAATTGTGATTATTTTTATTCTTTGATCTGTCGAATACTAATTCGTCTGCACGATTTACCAAAGACTACTACACAAGAAATCATATACAATTAGAAAATAATGTAAAAACCAGCTAACTGTAAGGTTCAGAGAAGCTATGTCCGACTTGGTATACATTTTATATAAAATAGACTAATAGCTACTGGTACAGAATAGTTAAAACACTAAACAAACCCTACATGAGCGTTCATGTAAAAATAAAAGAACACTTGCAACAACAAAAAAGCAAACAAACAAAAAACAAATATACAAACAAACTAATAAAATAAAAACA
Organism: Gigantidas platifrons; assembly: GCA_002080005.1. Taxonomy (NCBI): domain Eukaryota; kingdom Metazoa; phylum Mollusca; class Bivalvia; order Mytilida; family Modiolidae; genus Gigantidas; species Gigantidas platifrons. The sequence goes on from MJUT01011810.1 coordinate 4,813, forward strand.
AAACTAAAAACAAACAAACAAACAAACAATGACAAATAAAAGTATGTTAATGCCCCAATGGTATTTTGATCGAGTTTATGTTCAGTATGCAGTCTAGAAATTGCAACAGTTAATTTGCACGATTTTTGAGTGAAATATTGTTGAACACAAAAGGGAGAATATTGTTCTCAATAATGAATCATCGTGAAGGGGTTTAGATTCACATATCACTTATGTGTACAGAATGGCAACACAATACGACGAAATCGAATAACGGAGACATCAATCTCTCTTTCATATGCTAATTTCTCGGATATTTAACAATAATAAATATCAGATTTCGTATTGTTTTACAGGGATATCCATAGGTAAAGTACATGCAATACTCTGTGGCTATTATCTCCTTTGCAAAGGTCAAGATATGTCAATAATATGTCAAGTTTTTTTTTTCTTAATTATGAGTAAGAAAAAAATAAAGTACTCGTGAACAAGCCTTACAAACATGTCTGGAAATATCTAGAAATATGAGATAAAACAACTTACCGTGCACACATTCGTAAATTTTCCTCGACACATGGTCTCAACCGGAAGTTGCAGATACCTCTTTGCTTGCTCAAAAATAGGTTGATGCCATCTGGTTTACCAGGCGTGATATCAGTGTTACAGGACAATACTTCAACAATCTACCAAGCTTGCAATCTCTGCGGGTATCAATTAGTATTATTTATAGAAAAATATGTTCATTATATTACAATATATGTCTCAGGTAATGTTTTTATTATATAAAAAAAGTTGTTGACAAATGTGTCCTTCGAACTCTACATATATGTCATCGATAAGGAACAATAACTTAGTGGAAACAAAATTTGCTGTATAATTCATTTTTTTTCTTTTTTCGTGCTTCACAAAATAGAATAAGTTAATTCACGACCGGAAACTATCAATTTGTATTTTTTCTTACCATTTTCATGATACGTGCGCTATAAAGATATGTTTAGGCGTGTTTATACATTCCCACGAGGATTGGTTTGTAACGTGTAGAAAAGTCACATGTTTGGACAAACAAAATTCCGGAGTCAAAATTTTGCCCATACATATAAGCAATTACTATCTTGAAAAAGTAGAAGCACTTGTAGTATTAGTTTCTCTATATGGATTCTGGTGAAGTTTTGGTGTTCTATATAAACTAGAAAAGGCATATGGTTCCCTGTTAAACAGAATATTCAATGATGAGATGAATGACTTATGATCAACCAAACGTTCCTCTTTCTCATAACTAGCATTTTGGTAGGTAGGATTACCAGAGTATTACACAAATAAAGGTTTTTCCATTAGAGCCCAACTCACCCACTGTTTACGATGCCCGATTTACGATGATAGCCATTATACTCAAATTTAAGTTGACGTTATAATCAATTGAGGATGCTTGATGACAATCATTTTAGACAAATGTGTGAGCGTTTGTGATGATATTAGAGTTCCTGTACGTATGTGTTAAGAGGTAGCTCATTTGCACATGTGCCTACTATTTTATTATTAGACATGGCAGCTGTACTGATGTTGTGGAATATTTAGTGTTTTGCATTGATGATAGATATGAAATATTACTTTGTTCATTAGAATATTTTTTTTGTTGTTGATAGCATTACATCATCAGTGCAAATAGGTTATCAAAAATAGGTCAAGTTGTTTACAAGTTTTTAATTTTTATTTAGAATTTTCCTATGTTCTTGCCATTTCTACATATTGTTTATATATTTAAACAATGTCACATGTTTTAAATGTTCCAGAGAATTTCATGAAATAGTATGTAAGACGCAGCAACTTCGAGAAATGTCAGTCCTGGAATGAGGATTTGTATGATAGCTGGAATCTATAGTATTGAACTTGGATATATTTACCTAGTAAATTCGGGTGACTTGAACATTGAAATATTAAAAAATTCAACGGCCAATATTTCCAAAGTTTCAGGATTAGAACTAAGGAATATTTTAATTCAACTATAGTTCATTTTCATAGAAAAGAATCGAAATAATATACCAGAAAGGACAAGCTAATTTAATCTAAAGGAATTTAAATTTGAACATTGACAGATAGGCCAGTTATACAAATATAGTTTATTAATATGCTATTTGTAATTGTATAATAGTATGAATTATTGTTGTCATTATATTAAAGAATATAAACTTAATTGATTGCTGGTGGTATCTTTCTGTTACTAGAATACTCTAGAACAAAGTTTACGTAAAACTAATTAAGGGATCGTCGCCGAGGACGAATATTTGAAAGAGAAAATTATTAAAAAGAGATGATTTATAGAAGTCTATATTTTCTTGAATTATTTATTTATTACAACCAACAATCAAAATGGTATTTTCGACAGAAGAATTTATGTCAGAATCAAACAGGGAGGCGTCTGAGGGACTAAATATGATAATTGTTACTGCTATCCAAATTTTAATTTTGAGGTTAATACTACCATGTTAAAATTTGAAATCCGTAACAGTATTGTTGATGAGTAGATTGTGGGTGAAGATGATTTGGAATTGGTTCACAATAATGGGGCTGATACTATAAAAATGAGAGAAATTGAAATGCAGGAAAAACACAGATTATAATTAAAACTCAGACTTAAAGAAACAGAAGAGGAAGACATGCAAGAAAAAAGAAGAAATAAATGCAATTGAAGATTAAAGAACTTGAACTTGAGCAATTTAGGCTTTCGAAAGAAAAAGAGGAGTGAGTGCCGTTGGTGTTACCTTCAATTACAAAATAAAAGTGATGTTGTGAAGTACATGAGATTTGTTCCACCTATTTTGGAAAAAGAAGTGGACAAATAGTTTGTTCATTTTGAGAAAACTGCTAAAAGTCTGGCTTCGCCCAATGAATACTGGACCTCACTTTTACAAAGTATCCTTAGGAGGAAAGCCCGAGAAACAAGTTCAAATTATGAAGAAGTGAATAAAGCCATTTTTAAAGCCTATCACTTAGTAACGGAGGGTTATCGGCGAAAGTGCAGAGGTTGTAGAAAACGTGATGACAAACTCATGTTGAATTTAACCGTGAAAAATTACTTTTGTTGGAGCAGTGGCTCACTTCTAGCGAAGTAACTACACATTTTAATAAATTAAGACAAAACAATTTTTATTGAAGAATGTAAACAATGCATTAATTCAGATATAAAGACATATATAGATGAACATAGCGTTTCCTGATTAGTAGAAGCCAACACTATGGCAGATGATTATGCACTCACGCATAAATTAATGTTTTTGAAAAATAAAAGAGCTGGAAGTGTCCCGAATTTGAATTATGTTCAGAATAGATCCCCTTCTTATAACCATTTTGATCAACCAAAATCAGGTTCTTGGGAGAAAAAAATAACAATAGTTACAGTCCTCCCAAAATAAATAAAGGGGAATCACGTAAATCTTGTTCCTAGTTTGTAAGAAAAAGGGAAATTGTTTCAGAATATTCTTAAAAGAAACAATGAGAATACACCACAAGGTTCTATAGCATGTAATGCTTTAAAGACCCTATCATGCCCATTGTAGTTGAAAAAAAGCAAATTTGAGGTTTTCAAAATCTCAGCTTGATATTATGGAGAATTATAAATCCTTTATAACAAAGTGATTTGCATCACTGATAGGTGATAAAACCAGTCTACAGCCCATTAAAATATTGCGTGACACGGGAGATTCCCAAACTTAAAAGGTGAAAGGAAAAGCCATAATTGTTTTTCAGATTTACACTTTTTAGATAGTGATTTTAGTACCTTGATAGAAAATCATAATAATTTTCAATTTCTCAAGACGTTTATGCGAAATCGTCAGGTAAACTTACCTGTTTAAAACCGCCGATAATATCATTCATGTTTATTCCCATTTAAAAAGCTCCTCTTTTGACGTCGCTCGTGCCATTTCTTCTTTTATATGGGGGCACAGATAATCATACCATATTATTTATTTGTGTTCAAAACGGTTGGGCGGCTGGAAATAGGTCGCAACCACGACTTGGTTGACCGTTATGGAATATCTGTGTCACAAATGACCAAGTATATGTTCCACTTGTAAACACTTCCCTGTTCTTTCCTCGTTCATGACTTATCTAAGTATACTAATTAAAAATGTCTCTTGTTAAAATATACTAAAGTGAAAGAATAAATACCGTGGTTCTAGGATATACTCCCGTGGGTTCATCGTGCATATATATTATGGGGCTGTCTTCTCAACAAAAGTGAAATATCAAGCAAGTATTGCCGTTCAATGACGCGTTTTGGAATAAAACCGTGTGAACAAATTTCAAGTCATTTTCAATTCTGACTTACAATTGTTGTCTGTCCTTTCAAATGTAGACCGTAAATATTATCAATGTATACCAAAAAAGAGGTAGGCGTTCAGATTTCAAAGCGAAAATGTACTCTTGGTTCATACAAAGGAGAAATGGCACGATCACATCCCCTTTTTGTCTCTCAGAAAACAGTAATATGTTGCCTTGAAAACATTATTAGCCCCTCCAAACGGACTTCTCGATCTCGAAATTGGGTTGCATCGCCCCTAGCTGCAAGCATATATTGTTGTCTAAAATGTTGCTCGTTTGTTTTTTATGCTAAATAGACCACACAATTTATAGGTATATTCGTGTAAAAAATTGACAATTTCCTTAGCTAGCAAGTGTAATTATATATATAACACAATGGCAAAACCCAGAATTTATTTACCCAGACATTCTGAATAAGACTTCCTTTGGCTCTGATGTTTACAAGTGACATTTTTTTATATATTTGTTTTTAATTTATTATCAAGTCGTCTGCATATGCTGTACTTCGTTTTGTTTCGTTGCGTTAAATGATATTTATTTTATTTTTGCTCATGATCTGGCCAGAATATTTCCCCTTTTTGTGTTAGGTTATAGACGTGTAAAACCATAACAGAACATTTCCAGTTTCGTCCTTGTCATTTTTTTTTTACAATGTCTTGTAATTTTTCTTTGAATTACGTCTCGGTATCTTGATATTTAAAAAAAAAATGGTTTATGAAATAAAACGACCCCCATTATGGAAATGTCTGGATCCGTCCCTGAGATACATGTACATCTCTGTTTTAGATTGTGTAAAATTTTCTCTTTTAGTGAATCAGTTTGTTCCGTCAAATTCAAATTATCCACTGAACCATATTATAATCGAGTGCATAGATGTTAATAAATAAATCAATCAATCAATCAATCAATCAATCAATCAATCAATCAATCAATCAATCAATCAATCAATCAATCAATCAATGTAGATGAGGAATTTAATATATAAAATGTGCTCATCGACGATAGAATGAAATAATGCTAAATTTGGCCTTAAGCAACAATCAATCATTTCCGTGCCTTCAAATACTGATTATAGTCTTTTGCAATTGTCATATGAAACCTCTGACAAACTCGTTAATGTTTTGAAGGCGGTCAGTATTTGGTAGAAGTAGAACAAGCTCTGACCAAAATCTTCAAATTGTTGAAGATGGTCAGTCTTTGGTAGAAGTAGAACAGGCTCTGACAAAAATCTGCAAACTGTTGAAGGCGGTCAGTATTTGGTAGAAGTGATACTAATATCAAAGTGTATCACACAAGAGGAACATATGGGATTATTTAGTAGTAATTAATTCTTTTCGCGTTGTAGCCATTGGATTAATATCCAAAGCAACTGAACAACATGACAGTTCTACCAATATTCAAATTAAGGCAAACGCTTTGTTTGAATTACTTATTTCTTTGTGAAACCTATGAAAACAAAATAGAACAGAAAGTAAAGTGTTTCATACATACGTTATATGCTATAGCACAAGTCATATAAACTTTGTTGATTTACATCCCCGGTATAACTGGTAAAAAATACCATAATGTATATCAAGACAGGAAGGTACCCAAATGACAAATAATTAAACAATAATCCATCCATGTTTTGCAGTTTGTAGTACACATAAAATTTGTCAAGTATCACATGCATATCCACGATCTAATAGCAACATGATGAATTTATATTTCAACGGATCAAATGTCGGTAGAAATAGAGGAAATGTGCATGAACACTACAATCCAGATGCATACAAGTATCAGCCTCAATGCCGCTGGCAACCATTAGATGCCTCTATGTGCCACGTCGGAACATGCGAAGGTTAGATCGGTGGATCGAACTCTGTGAATCTTCACCAAGAAGGAACTGCTTTCTCTTCACGGCACCTGGGTTTTGGTGAGGTTCATGTTGCTCATCTTTTTACTTTTCTGTGTTGTGTTGTTTTTTGTGTTTGTTTGTCTTCGTCATGTGTCATGTGTCCACAATAGTGCCAGTGTCTCTAAGCTGTACATTCCAGATTGCCCCTTCGTTAATCTATACATTCCGTGCCTCTATGGTATTCTATAACGTTAATTTACTCTAAGCATTGTTTATGACATACAAGTAGCCAATAGTTTAATTAAGTATAAACTAAATATATGTGTTGACTATAGAGAGTTAAATGACAATAACATACAAGTGATAGATGACAACCTATCATTTAATATTATCTGTTACAAATGTATAATTCAATCATTACAATATATACCACTAGGAATGCATTGAGATAAAGTGAAAAATATATTGATCAATAAAAAATAGAGAACCCCGAAGGGTCAATCAAAAATAGAAAATCAAGAGACAGAGGCAATAATGTCCAGAAGACAGTACTGAGACAAAACAAACTATGCACAAATAAATTGATAGTGCGGGTCCTTTGAGAACGAAGCATTTTGGTTAAAGATATTGTTTCAATTTTACTTGTGTTAGACTTTTATTTATATGTAGCACCAGTCTGGCATCACCTGTATATGGAATATAAGTCTCTAAGCAATATTCCTGTGTTATACTATATCTTGCTACATACATATTATACTTTATATATATTACTTTGAAATACAATTACACACAGTATCAAAGCTTCAAAGTTTGATTGTATTTGCTCATTTATTTATATCTTGCAGCTATTTATAATGTATTACAATAAAATCACATCAATCAAATCAGACACCTTCAACAAATTGCAGAAACTTTATTATCTGTGATATGATTGTATTCCCTCTTTGACAGCAGTCAAAATGTTAGCCATATATTTATCAACGATTAGTTTTTTGAAAAGTATAAGCACCTGTAGTATTCTTTTCTGTATATGGATTCTTGTGAAGTTTTGTTATTCAATATAAATAGAACAGTAATCACGTTCCTTGTTGAGCAGAATAGCACAACATTTTGTTATATGTATTGCTTAATGCAGAATAGAAAGTTACAGACTTTTACAATTACTTTGTTGAAAAAGAATAAGCACCTGTAGTAATCATGTTCCTTGTTAAATAGAATATTCAATGATGAGATGAATGACTTGTGATCAGTCAAATGTTCCTTTTTGTCATAGCTAGTATTTCAGTAAGTAGGATAACCAGAGCATTGTGCAATGGAAAGTTGCTTTATTAGAGCCCAACTCAACCACTGTTTACGTTGCCGGTTGTACTATGATAGCCGTGATATCCAACGTTATGATCAATTTATATGATGTTTGATGACAATTATTTTAGACAAATTTGTGTGCTTGTGCACCCATTTCTAAAACAATAAAAAAAATAATTAGAGTTCACATACATATGTATTAGAGGTAACTACTTTGCACCAGTTTCTACGATTTTACCATTATATATAGCAGCTGTACTTTCAAACAGGTTAATGTTTTCAGAAAACTAAAGTGTACTCTTTGCGAGCAAACTCTATCAAATATATATCTTACTTTCATAAGGACAACATTATAATATGCTTTCGAGGTTTGGGATGGGTGCTTTGAACGAGAAATAGCAAAATTGAATCAGCCAGAATATTTCGGGACTAACACAATTTGCAAGTAGAGATTGTCTTTCTTATGAAACAAGGTGGGAATATTTATCTTCTAGACGTAACTATCGCAAGCTGACATAATTTTTCAAAATGCATAATAAAGTATGTCCTCAATATTTGGGTAATTGTCCACCTCCTACTGTATATTATATCAGTGATCATAATTTCCAAAGCGTTGAAAACTATACAACACCATCAAGAAAACTCAGAATGACATCCTTTACACCATCCACTGTTTCGTTATGGAACAAATTAGATTCAAATATTAAAAAAAGCCTAAATATATCATGTTTTATATCTAGGATCCAAGAAAATACTATTAAATCTCCGGAATATTATGGGTCCAGAAAACTAAGCATACTTCATGCTAGACTACGACATCAATGCAGCTCATTGAATTTTGATTTATTTCGCATAAAAATTACAAATGACTCAAAAGGCAATGTGGTTCCCCTTTTGAAGATTCAATTCATTATATAATGGAATGTCCATTACACCAAAACGAAAACTTTAAGGTGAATTGCAAAGGTCATAACTTTTTGTCAGATTTGCACATTTTTAGATACCTTGATAGAAAATCATAAACATTTTCTATTTTCTCAAGACTTTTATGCGAAATCGTTATGTAGATTTACCTGTTTAAAACCGCGGGAAATATAAATCATGATTATTCCTCTTTAAAAGTCTCCTGTCGTGACGTCGTTCGTGTCATTTCTTCTTTTTTATGGGGACAAATATAATCATACCATAGTCTCTCGTTGTGTAGAAAACGGTTGGGCGGGTGGACATTGTTCATGACTTCAAAATTTTACTATCGCAACCACGTTATGCAATATCTGCGTCACAAATGACCATGGATATGTTCCACTTGTCGTAAACACTTTCCGGTTCTTTCCTCGTTCATGACTTATCTAAGTATACTAATTAAAAAAATTCGGATGTTAAAATATACTAAAATGAAAGAATAAATACCGTGCTTCTAGGATATGCTCCCGTGGGTCCATCATTCAATATATATTATGGGTCCTTCTTCTTAGGAAATGTGAAATATTAAACAGTTATTGCCGTGCCATGACGCGTAAATAGTATCAATGTATACCAGAAAAGAGGTAGGCGTTCAGATTTCAAAGATGTATTCTCGGTTCATACAAAGGAGAGGAAAAAACAGTTATTGTTTCCTTTGAAAACAGTATCAACGCCTCTCTACGCACCTCTCGATGTCGAAATTGGGCTACATCGCCGATAGCTGCAAGCATATTTTGCTGTCTAACACGTTGGTCGTTTGTTTTTTATGCTAAGTAGACCATAAAATGTATAGGTATATTCGTGTAGAACATTGGGCAATTGCCTTAACTAGCAAGGTTAACACACTGGCAAGACCTGGAATTTATTTACGCAGAAAATTCTGAATAAGACCTCCTTGGCTTTGATGTTTACGAACGACATTTTCTATATATATTTTTCATTTATTATCAAGTCGTCTACATATGCTGTATTTTCTTTTGTGTCGTTGCGTGACATGCAATTCAATTTATTTTTGCTCATGACCTGGCAGCATATTCCCCCCTTTCTTGTGCTAATTTATAGACAGATAAAAACATTTAACAGAATATATCCAGTTTCGTCCTTGTCATTTTTCTTTTTACCATGTCTGTAATATTTGCTTTGAATTACGTCTCGGTATCTTTTGATATTTCTAAAAAAATAATTTCTGAAAAAAAAATGGCTCCCATAATGGAAATGTCTGGATCCGCCTCTGAGATACATGTGCATTGTCGTACAGTGTGGTATGTCGACAATTTTGGAATACGGTACAACGATCTCTGTTGTAGATTGTGTAATAATTTATGTTTTAGTGAATCAATGTGTCAGGCCTTCATGTACTCTAGGGGATTCTACATATACAACAAACGGGCACTCACTATATAAAGAACAATTTTTGTTCTATGATAATTAGCTTTGTTGTTTCACAATATTTATTAGGTACTCTAGGGGACTCACCTTATTTTCTATTACGAATGTTGTCTTATGATATGAGCCAGGTATTTAAGGAAGTGGGTCGCCTAAGGCATTATAGGAATCATTTACCTTAGGGGACTCGCATCATTCTCTATGGTTAATGTTGTTGTCTTATGATATGAACTATGTATATATTGTAGTGGGTCCCCTAATGTACATCAAGGCATTATATGAATCATTTACCTTAGAGGACTCGCATCATTATCTATGGTTAATGTTGTTGTCTTATGATATGAATGGTGGATCTAGGTAGTGAACTCCCTAAAGTACACTAAAGCATAATAGAGATCATTTACTTTCGGGGACTCGTATTATTGTTTTATGGTTAATGATAGTGGGTCCCCTAAAATGGTAGATATATATTATGAAAATGATTTAAGTTTTATTGAATTGTGTTTCTCTCGGAAAATGACACATTATGTGGCAAGCCCCTTAAAGTAAACTTTGTAAATTTCAACTTAAGTAAATGAAGACTATAATAACTTAGTGTCACGGATATGAATTCCACATCTCGCTGTTCTATATTCAACGATTACTAACAAGTCATAAGTAATACATTTTATGTAGAAATGCATTAAAGGGAGGAAAATGTAAAGGTAATAGTTAATGTACAAATAACCAGTATTACTAGTATTTATCATTCATATTTCTTATACAATATTTTTTGAGAGAAGCCTATTTATGAATTCCCTGGTGAAAATTGTCCAAATATAAGTAAACAGCTAGAATACAAAAGTTCGGCATGTATTTTTATTTAAATATTTTATATTTCAAATTAAATGTTTTTGCTTGTTTTAATTTATATGTTTTTAATGTGTTACTTTCTATGTTGAATCGATGCCTGTGATGTCACGTTGGTGACTTTCATCATTAGATAATAGAGAAGATATGACATCCTCGCAGGCGCAGCAGACTTATAAGAACCAAATTACCCCATTAGATTGGCTATCCAAGAGGAGATAATCATATTAAACTGTGACAATAAGCCATACATTCTACCTGTGTTTACAGATAAACAGTGACACACTTGGCGTAAACATAGCTTTTTCGGCATTATTTATGTATCTTTATGGAGTAAATCAATACAATCAAATGCCCAAACCTTTGCATTTCACTCTTAATGATAGAACATATTTTACCGTTATAGGGGAATACTTCGGCTATTGCAAATGTGCTGTTACAGGGCGCAGACCCAGGTTTTCATAGTGTTCCGCTCCATCATATTAATTTAAAATCAGATTTTGTTTCGGGACAGGTTGTTGTTGGGGTACGACCAGCACTTTCTGTTGATATTTCTTTATTAATTGGTATCGATTTGGCCGGTGACAAGGTTATAATGGACCAAATTGCCTCCGATGAGCCTAGTTATGAAGAGAATGAATTAGAAAATACAGGGATTATTCCTGCATGTGCTGTAGCTTTAGCCATGAAAAAGCCGCTGGAAGAAGATGCAACTTTATTGCAAGATGGTACCATAGAAACAAGTGATGTTGAATTTAGAGACAGATTTTGTACTAATGTGAACGATCACATTTTTACATAGCGATGGCGATATGCATAGTTATTTAATAGACAAGGAACACAAATCCTGTCAAGATACAGATGAGGATTACAAATTCCATCTTGATACAGTCCAGGACCAAAGGTCAATGAGTGGAGGTCCTGTTCATAAGCAAACAATAAGATATGTCAGAAATGACCTGCTGACTAGTGAACAACATATTAGTGCGCAGATGGAAGGGATCGTACTACCTGGTTCTAAGTTATTCTCAGTAGAGGAGACAGAGAATGTTAATGTTTGCTATTTCATGAAAGACGAAGCATTGATGTGAAAATGGCGACCACCAGATGCGAATGTGTAAGATGAATGGAAAGTGATCTGCCAGATAGTGATACCGGAAGAATACCGGAAAGCAGTTGTGCGCCTGGCCGAATATTCGTCAATGACTGAACTGGGTGTTAACAAAACCTCCAACAGGATATTGACCCATTTCTAATGGCCGAATATAAGACGAGACGTAACCGAGAACTGTTGATCTTGCAACATCTGCCGATTGTGCGATAACCAAATCAAAACAGTCGTGTAGCTCCACTCCGACACGTACCCGCTTTTGAAGAGTCTTTCAGTAGGGTTATTCTTTACTCTGTGGGTCTCCTTCCTAAAACTAAATAAGGAAATCTATGTTTACTCTCCACTTAGGAATATTAAAGCTAAAACTATAAATAAGACTCTAATTATTTTGTTTTTACTTTTGTGGGTCTTTCTAAAACAATTCAGTCAAATCAGGAATCCATTTGTATGTCTCATTTATTTCACCAAGTTATGCATCAATTTAAATAAATATAAAACAGTTTAAATCTAATGCATAGCTCCCTGATTCTCACGGAGCTCTTTACAGATTTCACCAGACCTTAAAATATATGATGAAAACATTTTGGGATGATGGGGTCCACATGATAATGTTTGCTTTAAAGGAAGCCTTCCAAGAATCTCTAGGTTTTAGTCCTTTTGAATTGGTTTGTGGACACTCTGTGACTTGACTTATTCCACTTCCTCTCTTTCGATGTCCTTGGGGATTCCAATCTAGAACATTGTTATCATTTTTTTCGGATGGTATGTCCATTCCATTTCAACTTTCTAGATCTAATTGTGTGTTCTATAGGATGTTGGTTTGTCCTTTTCCAAAGGTCTTTATTTGAGATTTTATTTGTGAGAGGTCCCTTAAAGTTTTCGAAAGAAAGTGTTCAAAGCATAAGCTTACAAGAGGATGTGAAGTAGAACATGACAATTGGAAACAAAGACAAGATAAGAAATTTTAAACCAGGCGAGAATGTTATTGTGTTATTACTTATTCCTTGTCATCCATTACAAACTAAATATTTTTGGATGATTTAGATTATATTGTGAATATACTCACGAGAAGAAAGAAAAGACAAATATATCAGGTGACAACACAATGCTTCTGGAAAGGATATACGCTAACAGTGAATGTTAGCGATGTAGATGTTGGTGCAGCTTTGCTCCAAGAAGCTAAAGATGACATAAATCTGCCTAATTGCTATAGTTTCTTAAAAGTTTGACAAAGATCAGAAAAATTAATTCACAATTGAAAAAAAATTACTTGCCTTATTGTTATCTTTGAAGCATTTTGATGTACATGTCATCCATTCGTTGTGTTTACTGATCACAATACAGTCACATTTATTAGCAAAATGCAAAATAAAAATCACATATTAACGAGATGGGGATTAATGTTGCACGAATATAATCTGATTATAAAACATATTAAATATAAAGATCATTCTATAGCTAATATTTTGTCTAGAATTGGATAATACAAATGTGTATCCAACCCTTTTCATTAAGAGATGATATATTATGTATCTATAATAAGTGTGAGATAATACTTTGTGTTTTGTTCTTGATAGCATTACATCAAAAGTGCAAATAGGTTATCAAATATAGGTAACATTTTTTACAAGTTTTTAATTTTGACGTTGAATTTAATATGTTCTAGATAATGTTCATGTATATAAACAATGTCACATGTTTCGGAAACTTCTAGATAATTTGATGATATAGTAAATAAGACCCATCAAGTTCGAGATATGTCAGTCTGATATTTATAATTGATATAATAGCTGGAATTTATAGCATTGTATTTGGACATCTTTACTTAGTAAAATGTAAAGAAACTAGCCCGATCCTTTAATTTCACGTTCCGCTATACAGATATTGTCCTTTCGGTAAATAATTATGTTGATCGCATCTATCCCATTGAGTCTGAAATAAAGGATACCACAGCTACATATATGTCTGCTTCACACCTTAACCTACACCTCGAAGGAACTTTTACGACTAAAGAGATGGTTTCAATTTTCCCATTGTGAACTTTCCATTTAGGTGTAGCAACATTCCAGCAGCACCTGCACATTTAGTGTATATTTAGCAGATGGTACGATATTCCAGAGCGTGTGGCTCCTATCAGCATTTCCTTGATAGAGGATGCTGCTAACAAGGTTTCCTTTTGGTAAAGTTGAAGTCATCACTTTGAAAATATTACGGTCGCCACAATGACTTGGTTGACCATGATGGAATATCTGTTTCACAGTGACCGCTAGTGTAGCAGGATCTACAGACCCTTCTGGAACACCTGAGTTCATCCTGGTCTTTAGTGGGATTCGAGTTACTCGACCTTTAGTTTCATTGTGTTGTCTGTTCTTCGATATGCTGATTATGATTGCCCCTTTGGTATCTTTAAACTTTTCTTAGTAAAGTCAAGTGTCTTGAATATTGAACTATTAACAATTTCATCGGCCAATATTTGGAATCTTTCTGGATTAGAACTAAAAGATATTGTAATTCAACAAGAATTAATTTTCATAGAACAGGATCGCACTAATATACGGAAAGGAGAAGAACATTTATTCCCAAGGAATTTAAACTTGAACATTGACAAAGAGGCCAGTAAAAATGTATTAATTTGATTTGTGTAATTGCATAATAGTATGAAGGAAATTTTGGTGTTATATTAAAGAATAGAAACTTAATTGATTGTTGGTTGTATATTTCTGTTACTAGAATATTCGATAAAAAAATATTTTCTTAACATTAGTTATTGATGTTATCGGTCAAATCATGAATGGTTGATGACTTATTAAAAATGTATTATATTTTATTCAATATGTTACGTTGAAATTCAAATACACCGGAATAATAATTTGATTTGTGTAATTGTATAATAGTATGAAGTAAATTGTGTTGTTATATTAAAGAATATAAACTTAATTGATTGTTGGTTGTGTCTTTCTGTTACTAGAATATTCTAGAAACAATATTTTCTTAACATTAGTTATTGATGTTATCGTTCAAATCATGAATGGTTGATGACTTATTGAACATGATTTATACTTTATGCAATATGTTACGTTGAAATACAATTACACAGAGTATCAAAGTTTGTAGTATTGATGTATATTTTTTATTTGTCAATAAAATAACATCTATCAAATCAGACCCATTCAACCACATTACGAAACTGTATATGTTGTCAATATTCTTTTTTGTTGTTGTTGAAATTCTATGACTTACAATACATGTATATGTATAATGTATGTTGTTTAAGAACAATTTACGCAAAATATTTAAATTCCACGACAAAATAAAATA
>MJUT01011810.1:55675-72015 GCA_002080005.1 Gigantidas platifrons
AAATCCGTAACATTATTGTTGATGAGGAGATTGTGGGTGAAGATGATTTGGAATTGGTTAACAATATTGGGGGTGATACTGTAACAATGAGAGAAATTGAAATGCGGGAAGAAAGCAGATTACAATTAAAACTCAGACTTAAAGGAACAGCAAAGGAAGAAATGCAAGAAAAAAGAAGAATTGAAAAAATGTAAATGCAATTAAAAATTAAAGAACTTGAACTTGAACAATTTAGGCTTTCTAAAGAAAAAGAGGAGTGAGTGCCGTTGGTGTTACCTTCAATTAAAAAATATATTTGATGTCGTGAAGTACATGAGATTTGTTCCACCTATTTTGGAGAAAGAAGTGGACAAATAGTTTGTTCATTTTGAGAAAATTGCTCAAAGTCTGGTTTCGCCCAATGAATACTGGACCTTACTTTAACAAAGTGTCCTTTGGTGGAAAGCCAAAGATACAAGTTCAATTGATGAAGAAGTGAATGAAGCCATTTTGAAAGCATATTCGTGGGAAATATATTGTGTTTGATCAGTGGCTCACTTCTAGCAAAGTAACTATAAATTGTAATAAAAAAAGACAAAACGATTCTTATTGAAGAATGTAAACAATGCATTAATTCAGATATTATACATATATAGATGAACATAGCGCTTCCAGTTTAGTAGAAGCCACCAATATGGCAGATGATTATGCACAAAGCATAAGTTAATGTTTTTGAAAAATAAAAGTGTCCCGAATTTGAATTATTTTCAGAATAGATCCCCTTCTTATAACCATTTTGATCAACCAAAATAAAATAACAATAGTTACAGTCCTCCCAAATAAATAGATGGGAATCACTTAAATCTTGTTCCTAGGTTGTACGAAAAAGGACAAATTGTTTCAGAATGTTCTTAAATGAAACAATGTGAATACACCACAAGGTTCTATAGCATGTAATGCTTTAAAAGACCCTCCCATGCCCATTGTAGTTGAAAAGCAAATTTAAGGTTTTTAAAATCTCAACTTGATATTATGGAGAATTATAAATCCTTTATAGCAAAGTGATTTTTATCACTGATAGGTGATAAAGCAGTCTACAACCCATTAAAATATTGCGTGATACGGGAGATTCCCAAACTTAAAAGGTGAAATGCAAATGCCATAACGGTTTTTTACAGATTTACACATATTTAGATTGTGATTTTAGTACCTTGATAGAAAACAATCGTAATAATTTTCAATTTTCTCAAGACGTTTATGCGAAATCGTCAGGTAAACTTACCTGTTTAAAATCACCGTAAATATCAATCATGGTTATTCCAATTGAAAAAGCTCATGTTTTGACGTCGCTCGTGCCATTTTTTCTTTTTTTATGGGGACGCAGATAATCATACCATATTCTTTATTTGTGTGCAAAACGGATGGGTGGGTGGAAATAGGTCGCAACCACGACTTGGTTGACCGTTATGGAATATCTTTGTCACAATCGACCACGGATATGTTCCACTTGTAAACACTTCCCTGTTATTTCCTCGTTCATGACTTATCCAAGTATACTAATTAAAAATGTCTCTTGTTAAAATTTACTAAGATGAAAGAATAAATACCGTGGTTCTAGGATATACTCCCGTGGTATCATCGTGCATATATATTATGGGTCTGTCTTCTTAACACATGTGAAATATCAAGCAATTATTGCCGTGCAATGGGGCCACGCGTTTTGGAATAAAACCTTGTGAAAAAAATTCAGGTCATTTTCAATTCTGACTTACAATTGTTATCTGTCCTTTTAAATGTAGACCGTAAATAGTATCAATATATACCAAAAAAGAGGTAGGCGCTCAGATTTCAAAGCGAAGATGTACTCTTGGTTCATACAAAGAAGAAGTGGCTCGATAACATTCCCTTTTTTTCTGTCAGAAAACAGTAATATGTTGCCTTGAAAACATTAATAGCCCCTCCCAACGCACCTCTCGATGCCGAAATTGGGATACATCGCAAGCATATATTGTTGTCTACAATGTTGCTCGTTTGCTTTTTTATGCTAAATAGACCACACAATTTATAGGTATATTCGGGTAACAAATTGGCAATTGTCTTAGCTAGCATGGATATTTATATATATAACACAATGACAAAACCCATAATTTATTTACGCAGAAATTCTGAATACGACTTCATTTGGCTCTGACGTTTACAAGTGACATTTTTTATATATTTTTTAAATTTATTATCAAGTCGTCTGCATATGCTGTATTTCGTTTTGTTTGGTTGCGTGACATGATATTTATTTTATTTTTGCTCATGACCTGGCCAGAATATCCTCCCTTTTGTGCTAGGATATATACGGGTAAAACCAAATTAAGCTTAACAGAACATCTCCGGTTTCGTCCTACTCATTTTTCTTTTTACCATGTCTTGTAATTTTTCTTTGAATTACGTCTCGGTATCTTGAAATTAAAAAAAAAAATGGTTTCTGAAATGAAACAACCGCGATTATGTAGAGGTCTGGATCCGTCTCTGAGATACACGTACATCTCTGTTTTAAATTGTGTAACATTTTCTCTTTTAGTGAATCAGTGTGTTCCGTCTAACTCAATTATCCACATAAGCATATTATAATCGACTGCGTATATGCTAAGCACCAATCAATCAATCAATCAATCAATCAATATAGATGAGGAATTTAATATATAAAATGTGTTCACCGACGATAGAATGAAATAATGCTAAATTTGGCGTTAAGCAAAAATCAATCATTCCCGTGCCTTCAAATACTTTTAGTCTTTTGCAATTGTCATGTGCAACCTCTGAAAATCTTCAAAGTTTTGAAAGCGATCAGTATTTGGTAGAAGTAGAACAAGCTCTGACCAAAATCTTCAAATTGTTGAAGATAGTCAGTATTTGGTAGAAGTAGAACAAGCTCTGACAAAAGTCTGCAAACTGTTGAAGGCTGTCAGTATTTTAGTAGAAGTGATATTAATGCCAAAGTGTATCACACAAGAGGAACAAATGGGATTATTTAGTTGCAATTAATTATGTTCGCGTTGTAGCCATTGCATTAATATCCAAAGCAACTGAACAAACATGGCAGTTCTACCAATATTCAAATTAAGGCAAACGCTTTGTTTGAATTACTTATTTCTTTGTGAAATCTCTAAAAACAAAATAGAACAGAAAGTAAAATGTTTGAACTGTTGAAGTCAGTCAGTATTTGGTAAAAGTAGAACAGGCTCTGACAAAAATCTGCAAACTGTTGAAGGCGGTCAGTATTTGGTAGAAGTGATACTAATGTCAAAGTGTACCACACAAGAGGAACAAATGGGATTATTTAGTAGCAATTAATTCTTTTCGCGTTGTAGCCATTGGATTAATATCCAAAACATCTGAGCAAACATGACAGTTCTACTTATTTCTTTGTGAAACCTATGAAAACAAAATAGAACAGAAAGTAGTGTGTTTCATACATACGTTATATGCTATAGCACAAATCATATAAACTTTGTTTATTTACATCCCCGGTATAACTGGTAAAAAATACCATAATGTATATCAAGACAAGAAAGTACCCAAAATGACAAATAATTAAACAATAATCCTTCCATGTTTTGCAGTTTGTAGTCCACATAAAATTGTTTCAAGTATCAAATGCATATCCACGATCAAATAGCATATATTTACTTATCAACATGATGAATTTATATTTCAACGGATCAAATGTCGGTAGAAATAGAGGAAATGTGCATGAACACTACAATCCAGATGCATACAAGTATCAGCCTCAAGGCCACTGGCAGTCATTTGTTCCCTTTATGTGCTACATCGGAGCATCCGAAGTTTAGATCGGTGGATCGAGCTCTGTGAATCTTCACCAAGAAGGAACTTCCTTCTCTTCATGAGCACCTGGGTTTTGGTGAGGTTCATGTTGCTCATCTTTTTACTTTTCTGTGTTGTGTTGTGCTTTGTTTTTGTTTGTCTTCGTCCTGTGTCATGTGTACACAATAGAGCCAGTGTCTCTAAGCTGTACATTCCAGATTGCCCCTATGGTATTCTATAATGTTAATTTACTCTAAGCATTGTTTATGACATACTAGTAGCCAATAGTTTAATTAAGTATAAACTAAATATATTTGTTGACTATAGAGAGTTAAATGACAATAACATACAAGTGATAAAGTTACAACCTATCATTTGATATTATCTGTTACAAATGTATAATTCAATCATTGCAATATATATCACTAGTAATGCATTTAGATAAAGTGAAAAATATATTGATAAATAAAAATCAGAGAACCCCGAAGGGTCAATCAAAAATAGAAAATCCAGAGACAGAGTCAATAATGTCCAGAAGACTGTACTAAGACAAAACAAACTATGCACAAAGAAATTGACAGTGAGGGTCCTTTGAGACGAAGCATTTTGGTTAAAGATATTGTTTCAATTTTACTTGTGTTAGACTTTTATTTATATGTAGCACCAGTCTGGCATCACCTGTATATGGAATATAAGTCTCAAAGCAATATTCCTGTGTTATACTATATCTTGCTACATACATATTGTACTTTATGTATTACTTTGTAATACAATTACTCACAGTATCAAAGCTTCAAAGTTTGATTGTATTTGCTCATTTATTTATATCTTGCAGTCATTTATAATGTATTACAATAAAATCACATCAATCAAATCAGACAACTTCAACAAATTGCAAAAACTTTATTATTTGTAATATGATTGTATTCCCTCTTTGACAGCAGTCAAAATGTTAGCCATATATTTATCAACAATTAGTTTTTTGAAATAGTGGAAGCACCTGTAGTATTCTTTTCTGTATATGGATTCTTGTGAAGTTTTGTTATTCAATATAAACTAGAACAGTCATCATGTTCCTTGTTGAGCAGAATACCACAATATTTTGCTATATGTATTGCTTAAGGCAGAATAGAAAGCTTCGGACTTAATGAAGTATAAACATGAGACAGTATTTCAGTAACCACATTTGACTGAAACTACTACGTCAACAGACTTTGTCCCAGTATGATTGTATTCCGTCTTTGACAGCAGTCAAAATGTTAACAATATTTATTAACAATTACTTTGCTGAAAAAGAATATGCACCTGTAGTCATCATGTTCCTTGTTAAACAGAATATTCAATGATGAGATGAATGACTTGTGATCAGTCAAATGTTCCTTTTTGTCATAGCTAGTATTTAAGTAAGTAGGATAACCAGAGCATTGTGCAATGGACAGTTGCTTCATTAGAGCCCAACCCAACCACTGTTTACGATGCCGGTTGTACTATGATAGCCGTTATATCCAAATTTAAGATAACGTTATGATCAATTTTTATGATGTTTGATGACAATTACTTTAGACAAATGTGTGTGCTTTTGCACCCATTTCTAAAACAATAAAAAAATAAATTAGAGTTTATGTACATAAGTATTAGAGGTAACTACTTTGCACCAGTTTCTACGATTTTACCATTATATATAGCAGCTGTACTTTCAAGCAGGTTAATGTTCTCAGAAAACTAAAGTGTACTCTTATATATATCTTAATTTCATAAGGACAACATTATAATATGCTTTCGAGGTCTGGGATGGGTGCTTTGAACGAGAAATAGCAAAACTTGGAAAAGGTCAAATTGAATCAGCCAGAATATTTCGGGCTAACACAATTTGCAAGTAGAGATTGTCTTTCTTATGAAACAAGGTGGGACTATTTATCTTCTAGACGTAAATATCGCAAGCTGACACAATTTTTCAAAATGCATAATAAAGTATGTCCTCAATATTTGGGTAATTGTCCACCTCCTACTGTATATTATATCAGTGATCATAATTTCCAAAAGCGTTGAAAACAATACAACACCATCAAGAAAATTCAGAATGACACCCTTTATACCATCCACTGTTTCGTTATGGAACAAATTAGATTCAAATATTAAAAAAAAAATAAATATATCATGCTTTAAATCTAGGATCCAAGAAAATATTATTAAATCTCCGGAATATTATGGGTCCAGAAAACTGAGCATACTTCATGCTAGACTACGACATCAATGCAGCTCATTGACTTTTGATTTATTCCGCATAACAATTACAAATGACTCAAAAGGCATGTGGTTCCCCTTTTGAAGATTCAATTCATTATATAATGAAATGTCCATTACACCAAAATGAAAACTTTAAGGTGAATTGCAAAGGTCATAACTTTTTGTCAGATTTGCACATTTTTAGATACCTTGATAGGAAATCATAATAATTTTCTAATTTCTCAAGACTTTTATGCGAAATCGTTATGTAGATTTACCTGTTTAAAACCGCGGGAAATATCAATCATGATTATTCCTCTTTAAAAATCTCCTGTCGTCACGTCGTTCGTGTCATTTCTTCTTTTTTATGGGGACAAATATAATCATACCATAGTCTTTCTTTGTGTAGAATACGGTTGGGCGGGTGGACATTGGTCATGACTTCAAAAGTACTACGTTACTACGCTATGCAATATCTGCGTCACAAATGACCATGGATATGTTCCACTTGTCGTAAACACTTCCCGGTTCGTTCCTCGTTCATGACTTATCTAAGTATACTAATTAAAAGATTTCTGTTGTTAAAATATACTAAGATGAAAGAATAAATACCGTGCTTCTATGACATGCTCCCGTTGGTCCATCATGCACATATATTATTAAATTGGGCTACATCGCACATAGCTGCAAGCATATATTGCTGTCTAATACGTTGGTCGTTTGTTTTTTATGCTAAATAGACCATAAAATGTATAGGTATATTCGCATAGAACATTGGGCAATTGCCTTAACTAGCAAGGTTAACACAATGGCAAGACCTGGAATTTATTTACCCAGAAATTCTGAATAAGACCTCCTTGGCTTTGATGTTTACGAACGACATTTTCTATAAATATAGTTTTCATTTATTATCAAGTCGTCTACATATGCTGTATTTCCTATTGTATCGTTGCGTGACATGCAATTCAATTTATTTTTGCTCATGACCTGGCAGAATATCCCCCCTTTCTTGTCCTAAGCTATAGACAGATAAAAACATATTAAATTTAACAGAATATATCCAGTTTTGTCCTTGTCATTTTTCTTTTTACCATGTCTGTAATATTTGCTTTGAATTAAGTCTCGTTATCTTTTGATATTTCTAAAAAAATACTTTCTGAAAAAAATGGCTCCCATTATGGAAATGTCTGGATCCGCCTCTGAGATACATGTGCATTGTCATACAGTGTGGTATGTCGACAATTGTTGAATACGGTACAACGATCTCTGTTGTAGATTGTGTAATAATTTCTGTTTTAGTGAATCAATGTGTCAGGCCTTCATGTACTCTAGGGGGTTCTACATATAAAACAAACGGGCACTCACTATATAAAGTACCATTTTGGTTCTATGATACTTATTTATGTCGTCTCACAATATTTATTAGGTACTCTAGGGGACTCACCTTATTTTCTATTACGAATGTTGTTGTCTTATGATATGAACCAGGTATTTATGGAAGTGGGTCGCCTAATTCATTATAGGTATCACTTACTTTAGGGGTCTCGCATCATTCTCTATGGTTAATGTTGTTGTCTTATGATATGAATGGTGGATCTAGGTAGTGAGCTCCCTAAAGTACACTAAAGCATAATATAGATCATTTACATTCTGGGACTCGTATTATTATTTTATGGTTAATGATAGTGGGTCCCCTAAAATGGTAGATATATATTATGAAAATGATTTAACTTTTATTGAATTGTGTTTCTCTCGGAAAATGACACTTTATGGGGCAAGCCCCTTAAAGTAAACTTTGTAAATTTCAACTTCAGTAAATGAAGGTTATAATAACGTAGTGTCACGGATATGAATTCCACATCTCGCTGCTCTATATTCAACGATTACTAACAAGTCATAAGTAATACATTTTATGTAAAAATGCATTAAAGGGAGGAAAATGTAAAGGTAATATAGTTATGTACAAATAACCAGTTTTACTAGTATTTATCATTCATATTTCTTATACAATATTTTTTGAGAGAAGCCTATTTATGAATTCCCTGGTGAAAATTGTCCAAATATAAGTAAACAGCTAGAGTACAAAAGTTCGGCATATATTTTTATTTTAATATTTTATATTTCAAATTAAATGTTTTTCCTTGTTTTAATTTATATGTTTTTAATGTGTTACTTTCTATGTTGAATCGATACCTGTGATGTCACGTTGGTGATATTCATCATTAGATTATAGAGAAGCTATGTCATCCTCGTAGGCGCAGCATACTTATAAGAACCGAATTACCCCATTCTATTGGCTAACCAAGAGGAGATAATCATGTTAAACTGTGACAATAAGCCATAAATTTACCTGTGTTTACAGATAAACAGTGAGACACTTGGCGTAAAAAATATCTTTTTCGGCATTATTTATGTATCTTTATGGAGTAAATCAATACAATCAAATGCTCAAACCTTTGCATTTCACTCTTAATGTTAGAACATATTTTACCGTTATCGGGGAATACTTCGGCTATTGCAAATGTGTTGTTACAGGGCCTAGACCCAGGTGTTCATAGTGTTCCACTCCATCACATTAATTTAAAATCAGATTTTGTTTCGGAACAGGTTGTAGTTGGGGTACAACCTGCACTTTCGGTTGATATTTCTTTGTTAATTGGTATCGATTTGTCCGGTGATAAGGCTATACTGGACCCAATTGCCTCCGATGAGCCTAGTTATGAAGAGAATGAATTAGAAAATACAGGGATTATTCCTGCATGAGCTGTAGCTTTAGCCAAGAAAAAGCCTCTGGAAGAAGATGAAACATTATTGCAAGATGGTACCATAGAAACAAGTGATGTTGAATTAAGAGACACATTTTGTACTGATGTGAACGATCACCTTTTTACATAGCGATGGCGATATGCATAATTATTTAANCAACTTAAAGTGCATTTTAACCTTGATACATTGTTTTATATAATTTTATATTTGTATATTTTTAAACTACACTAGATTTAGTTGGTATCTGTCCTAAATGAATTTTACCTATACCTTTATTATAGGTATCACTTACTTTAGGGGGCTCGCATCATTCTCTATGGTTAATGTTGTTGTCTTATGATATGAATGGTGGATCCAGGTAGTGAGCTCCCTAAAGTACACTAAAGCATAATATAGATCATTTACTTTCTGGGACTCGTATTATTGTTTTATGGTTAATGATAGTGGGTCCCCTAAAATGGTAGATATATATTATGAAAATGATTTAACTTTTATTGAATTGTGTTTCTCTCGGAAAATGACACTTTATGGGACAAGCCCCTTAAAGTAAACTTTGTAAATTTCAACTTCAGTAAATGAAGGTTATAATAACGTAGTGTCAGGGATATGAATTCCACATCTCGCTGTTCTATATTCAACGATCACTAACAAGTCATAAGTAATACATTTTATGTAAAAATGCATTAAAGGGAGGAAAATGTAAAGGTAATAGTTATGTACAAATAACCAGTTTTACTAGTATTTATCACTCATATTTCTTATACAATATTTTTTGAGAGAAGCCTATTTATGAATTCCCTGGTGAAAATTGTCCAAATATAAGTAAACAGCTAGAGTACAAAAGTTCGGCATGTATTTTTATTTAAATATTTTATATTTCAAATTAAATGTTTTTGCTTGTTTTAATTTATATGTTTTTAATGTGTTACTTTCTATGTTGAATCGATGCCTGTGATGTCACGTTGGTGACTTTCATCATTAGATTATAGAGAAGCTATGACATCCTCGTAGGCGCAGCATACTTATAAGAACCGAATTACCCCATTATATTGGCTAACCAAGAGGAGATAATCATGTTAAACTGTGACAATAAGCCATCAATTTACCTGTTTTTACAGATAAACAGTGACACACTTGGCGTAAAAAATATCTTTTTCGGCATTATTTATGTATCTTTATGGAGTAAATCAATACAATCAAAAGCTCAAACCTTTGCATTTCACTCTTAATGTTAGAACATATTTGACCGTTATCGGGGAATACTTCGGCTATTGCAAATGTGTTGTTACAGGGCATAGACCCAGGTTTTCATATTGTTCCACTCCATCACATTAATTTAAAATCAGATTTTGTTTCGGAACAGGTTGTAGTTGGGGTACAACCTGCACTTTCTGTTGATATTTCTTTGTTAATTGGTATCGATTTGGCCGGTGATAAGGCTATACTGGACCCAATTGCCTCCGATGAGCCTAGTTATGAAGAGAATGAATTAGAAAATACAGGGATTATTCCTGCATGTGCAGTAGCTTTAGCCAAGAAAAAGCCTCTGGAAGAAGATGAAACTTTATTGCAAGATGGTACCATAGAAACAAGTGATGTTGAATTAAGAGACACATTTTGTACTGATGTGAACGATCACCTTTTTACATAGCGATGGCGATATGCATAATTATTTAATAGGCAAGGAACACAAATCCTGTCAAGATACAGGTGAGGATTAAAAATTCCATCTTGATACAGTCCAGGAGCAAAGGTCAATGAGTGGAGGTCCTGTTCATAAGCAAACAATAAGATATGTCAAAAATGACCTTCTGACTAGGGAACAACTTATTAGTGCGCAGAAGGAAGGGCTCGCATTACCTGGTTCTAAGTAATTCTCAGTAGAGGATGCAGAGAATGTTAATGATTGCTATTTCATGAAAGACGAAGCAGTGATGTGAAAATGGCGACCACCAGATGCGAATATGTAAGATGAATGGAAAGTGATCTGCCAAATAGTGATACCGGAAGAATACCGCAAAGCAGTTGTTCGCCTAGCCCAATATTCGTCAATGACTGAACTGGGTGTTAACAAAACCTCCAACAGGATATTGACCCATTTCTACTGGCCGAATATAAGACGAGACGTAACCGAGGACTGTTGATCTTGTAACATGTGCCGATTATGGGATAATCGAGTCAAATCAGTCGTGTAGCTCCACTCCGACCCGTACCCGGTTTTGAAAAGTATTTCAGTAGGGTTATTATTGACTCTGTGGGTCCCCTTCCTAAAACTAAATAAGGAGATATATCTTTACTCTCCACTTAGGAATATTAAAGCTAAAACTATAAATATGACTCTAATTATTCTGTTTTTATTTTTGTGGGTCTTCCTAAAACAATTCAGTCAAATCAGGAATCTGATTGTATGTCTCATTTATTTCAGCAAGTTATGTATCGATTTAATTAAATATAAAACAGTTTAAATCAATTGCATAGCCTCCTGATTCTCACGGAGCTCTGTACAGATTTCACAAGACCTTAAAATATATGATGAAAACATTTTGTTTAGACAGTCAAACAAATTAGGATGATGGGGGCCACATGATATTGTTTGCTTTAAGGGAAGCCTTCCAAGAATCTCTAGGTCTTAGTCGTTTTGAACTGGTGTGTGGACACTCTCTGACTTGACTTATTTCACTTCGTCCAAAGGGGGACATAGGGCGACCACAGTGTCTTTCCACCTTTTTCTGTTCATGACTACTGTCTTTGCCTCTTTTCATGTCTTGTCTATCTTTTTTAGTTCGGCTATAAGTCCCCGCCGCCAGGTGTTCTTTGGCCTTCCTCTCTGTCGATGTCCTTAAGGATTCCAATCTAGAACATTTTTATCATTTTTTTCGGATGATATGTCCAATCCATTTCCACTTTCTAGATCTAAATGTGTGTTCTATAGGATGTTGGTATGTCCTTTTCCAACGGCCTTTATTTGAGATTTTATTTGTGAGAGGTTCCTTGAAGATTTTGAAAGAAAGTGTTCAAAGCATAAGCTTACAATAGGATGTGAAATAGAAAATGACAATTCGGAACAAAGCCAAGACAAGAAATTTTAAACCAGGCGAGAAAGTTATTGTGTTATTATTGTGTTATTACTTATTCCTTGTCATCAATTACAAACTAAATATGTTTGGTCATACGTAATTGAATCCAGACTGCATGAGTTAGATTATATTGTAAATATACTTACGAGAAGAAAGAAAAGACAAATATGTCAGGTGACAACACAAGGATTACCGAAATGATATACGCTAACAGTGAATGTTAGCGATGCAGATGTTGGTGCAGTTTTGCTCCAAGAAGATAAAGATGACATATATCTGCATAATTGCTCTTGTTTCTTAAAAGTTTGACAAAGATCAGAAAAAAATAATCCACAATTGGAAAAAAATGACTTGCTTTATTCTTATTTTTGAAACATTTTGATGTACAATGTACATGTCATCCATTCGTGGTGTTTACTGATCACAATACAGTCACATTTATTAACAAAATGCAAAATAAAAATCACAGATTAACGAGATGGGGATGAATGTTGCAAGAATATAATTTGATTATAAAACATATTAAATATAAAGATAATTGCATAGCTAATATTTTGTCTTGAATTGGGTAATGCAAATGTGTATCCAACCCTTTTCATCAAGAGATGATATATTATGTATCAATAATAAATATGAGATAATACTTTGTGTTTTGTTCTTGATAGCAATACATCATAAGTGCAAATAGGTTATCAAATATAAGTAAAGTTGCTTACACGTTATTAATTTTGACATTGAATTTAATATGTTCTAGATAATGTTCATGTATATAAACAATGTCACATGTTTAGGAAAGTTCTAGATAATTTGATGAAATAGTAAATAAGACCCAGCAACTTCTAGAGATGTCAGTCTAAAATTTATAATTGATATAATATATGGAATCTATAGCGTTGTATTTGGACATCTTTACTTAGTAAAACGTAAAGAAGCTAGCCCGATCCTTTGATTTCCCGTTCCGCTATACAGCTAATGTCCTTTCAGTAAATAATTATGTTGATCGCATCTATCCCATTGAGTCTGAAATAAAGGATACCACAGCTACATATATATCTGCTTCATATCTTAACCGACACCTCGAAATCGACAGGGAGGGGGGTAAGAACGAACCTTTACGACAAAAGAGATGGTTTCAATTTTCCCATTGTGAACTTTCCATTTATGTGTATCAAAATTCCAGCAGCACCTGCATATGTAGTGTATAGTTAACAGATGATACGATATTCCAGAGCGTGTGGCTCCTGTCAGCATTTCCTTGATAGAGGATGCTGCTAACAATTGTTCCTTTTGGTAAAGTTGAAGTCATCACTTTAAAAATGTTACGGTCGCCACCATGACTTGGGTGACCATTATGGAATATCTGTTTCACAATGACCACTAGTGTAACAGGATCTACAGGTCCTTCTGGAATACCTGAGTTCATCCCGGTCTTTAGTGGGATTCGAGTTACTCGACCTTTAGTTTCATATGCATGCTTTGCATATCGTTGTTTTGTTTGTACTTTTTCTTTAGGCCATTGTGTTGTCTGTTCTTCGATATGCTGATTATGATTGCCCCTTTGGTATCTTCAAACTTTTCTTAGTAAAGTCACGTGACTTGAATATTGAACTATTAACAATTTCATCGGCCAATATTTGGAATCTTTCTGGATTACAACTAAAAGATATTGTAATTCAACAAGAATTAATTTTCATAGAAAAGGATCGAACTAATATACAGGAAAGGACAAGAATATTAATTCTCAGATAATTTAATCTTGAACATTGACAAAGAGGCCAGTAATCATTTATTAATTTGATTTGTGTAATTGTATAATAGTATGAAGTAAATGTGGGTGTTATATTAAAGAATATAAACTTAATTGATTGTTGGTTGTATCTTTCTGTTACTAGAATATTCTAGAAAACATATTTTCGTTACATTAGTTATTGATGTTTCCGGACAAATCATGAATGGTTGATGTCGTATTAAAAATGTATTATACTTTATTCAATGTGTTACGTTGAAATACAATTACATATAGTATCAAAGTTGGTAGTATTGATGTATATTTTTTATTTGACAGTTATTTGTATTCCAATAAAATCACATCAATCAAATCAGACACGTTCAACAACATTATGAAACTGTATCTGTTGTCAATATTCTTTTTTGTTGTTGTTGACATTCTATGACTTACAATAGATGTATATGTATAATGCATGCTTAAGAACTGTTTACGCAACATATTTAAATTCCACGACAAAATAAAATAACTTTTATAATTCGAATCAAACATACAAGTAATATGTAACAGGTAAAGATTGAGGGTATGCATTAATTGAACCCACTTTGAAACACCGTATTTTTAAATAGCTGCACTAATTAGAATGGGTTGTGCATTAATACTGAACAAGAATATGAATACATTTTATAGAAACAAATGACACAACAAATGACACATATATGGTGTACTTCACTTAGGAAGTTTTGACTGAAGGCCTCAACCTATGACAAGAATGTCTCAATGATACCGTGTTGTTTCGCCCATATTACATGTTCGCCCCGAAAAGTAGGTCGATTCGCCCCACTTAATCGCTATTATATTATAATAGATGAATTCTTTTTCGACAATTTGTTGGTAATTATTTATTTATTAGTTGTATGCAAAAAAATAATAATAATAAGATAAAAATAAAATCTAAATAATAAAAATATTGATAAACAACGGAGTTAACATCATGATGATATTATATTATAATATTTAATAATTATCGGTAAATTATTACTAATTAAACTGCAAAAAAATAATAAAATTAAATTAATACAAAATTGAAAATTGTAATTATTTTTATTCTTTGATCTGTCGAATACTAATTCGGCTGCACGATTTACAACACACTACCACACAAGAAATCATATACAATTAAAAAATAATGAAAAAAACAACACACTGCAAAGTTGAGAGACGCTATGTCCGACTTGGTATACATTTTATATATAAAAAAAAAAACTAATAGCTACTGGTACAGAATATTTAAAACACTAAGCACACCTTACATCAGCGTTCATGAATAAAAAAAAAACACTTACAAAAACAAAAACAAAAGAAACAAGCAAAAAACAAATATACAAACTAACTAATAAAAAAAAAACAAACAAACAAACAAACAAGCAAACAAAGACAAATACAAGCATGTTAATGCACCAATGGTATTTTGAACGAGTTTATGTACAGCATGCAGTCTATAAATTGCAACAGTTAATTCGCACGATGTTTCAGTGAAATATTGTTGAACACAAAAGGGAGAATATTGTTCACGGTAACGAATCATCGTGAAGCCGTTTAGATTCACTTATCACTTACAGAATGGCAACAAAATACGACGAAATCGACTAACGGAGAGATCAAACTCTCTTTCATATGCTAATTTCTCGGATATTTAACAATAATAAATATCATATTTCGTATTGATTTCCCTCCCTAGCATCATGAGATTTGGAATGAATCCTGTCGCAGGATGTAGACTGCTTCGATAAGGTGCTAGTAAAATATTTACATAGATATCCCAGTTGCTGGCATTTGCATTTATGAAGCTCTTTATCATACTGCCAAGTGTTCTGTTGCATCTCTCTATCATCCCGTTTGATGCGGGGTGATATGCAGTTGTTCTGGTTTTCGTCGTTTCTAACAGCTTGCAAATTTCTGCAAAGAGTTTGCCTTCAAAATGACTGCCTTGGTATGTGTGTACTTCTAATGGCACACCAAACCTTGATATAAATTCATTGACTAGTTTCTCTGCTATCATTTCTGCATTTTGTTTTGGAATGGAATATGCCTCCATGCAGCGGGTGAAGTAATCCCCGACAACTAGTAAGTACTTATTCCTTGTTTTCGTTTGAGGAAGTGGTCCAATGATGTCTAAGCCTATACGATCTAATGGATAACCACTTCGGTAATCCATCAATGGGACTGTCTGTTTCTTCGTTGTATCTTTCTTTTTATTGCCGACTGGGCATGTCTTGATGTGCTTCCTAACATCTTTGTCAAGCAGGTACCATATGAATTCTTGCTTTGTTCTGTCTTTCGTCTTCTGAACTCCTAGATGACCAGAATAAACCGTATCATGACAGATGAATACAACTTCCTTCTTTAGTATTGCTGGTACTAGTAGCTGCAAATGATGTTGGTTTGTTGAATTATTCAACCATTTCTGGTATTTGGTATTTGACTCCATTATGGTGGACAATATTTTCCCAGTTTAGCCAATATCTACGTACTGCAGGACTTAGGCTAGGAGCAGCATTTCTATCTGTTTATGACCATGATCTAGCAACTTGTGAAGAATGAGGAGGTCTGAAATGTTGATATTTCACCATTGGTGTACTTTCCTAGCCAATTATGTGCTGTCGTATTCCTCTCTTGTTGTCTGGTCACAACTCTGACTGTATTTTTGGATGGTTTATTGTTCTTCTCTGTTTTACTTAGGTTCTGCA
>MJUT01011810.1:72820-113836 GCA_002080005.1 Gigantidas platifrons
GACAACATTTTACAAAATACATAATAAACTACGTCCTTAATATTTGCGTAATTGTCTACCTCCTACACTATCATATCAGTGATCATAATCTCCGAATCGATGAAAACTATACATCACCATAAAGTAGATTCAGAATGTCTATGACATCCTTTATTCCATCTACTGTTTGAACAATTTAGATTTACATATTAGACATAGCCTAAATATAGCATGCTTTAAATCTAGGATTAAAGAAAATACTATTAAATCTCCGGAATATTATGGTGAAGGGTCCAAAAGACTAAGCATACTTCATGATAGACTACGACATCAATGCAGCTCATTGAATTCTAATTTATTTCGTATAAACATTACAAATGAGTCAAAATGGTTATGTGGTTCCCCTTTTGAAGATTCAATTCATTATATAATGGAATGTCAATTATACCAAATTGAAAACTTTAAAGGTGAAATGCAAAGGTCATAACTTTTTTCCGATTCAATCATTTTTAGATAGTAATTTTAGTACCTTTTTAGAAAATGTAATAAATGTAATAACTTACCTGTTTAAAATTGCAGGAAATATCAATCATGGTTATTCTCCTTTAAAAATATCCTGTCGTGACGTCGTTCGTTTCATTTCTTCTTTTTCACGGGGACAAAGATAATCATACCATATTCTTTCTTTGTTTGCAAAACGGTTGCGCGGGTAGACATTAGTCACTTTGAACGTTGTACGGTCGCAACCACGACTTTGTTGACCGCTATGGAATATCTGTGTCACAAATGACGATGGATATGTTCCACTTCTCGTAAACACTTTCCGGTCCTTCCTCGTTCATGACTTATCTAAGTATACTCGCTTGTAGAAATATACAAAAATGAAATAATGAATACCGTGGGTTCATCATGCATATTATATTATGGGTCTGTCTTCTTAACAAATGTGAAATATCAAACAGTTATTGCAGTGCCATGACGTGTTTTGGTATAAAATCGTGTGAACAAATTTCAAATAATTTCCAATTCTGACTTAAGATGTGTGTCTCTAAAACCAGAGATGTACACTTGGTTCATACAAAGTTTCGACTCCTTTTTTTTCTGTCAGACAACAGTAATATTATTTGCTGTGAAAACAGTATTAGTCATCCCAAACGCACCTCTCGATGTAGAAATTGGGTTACATCGTGCCAAGTTGCAAACATATCTTGCTGTCTAACACGTTGCCCGTTTGTTTTTATGCTACGTACACCACACAATCTATAGGTATATTCGTGTNAAAAATGTGGCCATTGTCAGTCGTAGCAAGGATAACACAATGGCAAACACCTAATTTATTTACGCAGAAATTCTGAATAAGACCTCCTTGGCTCTGATGTTTACGAGCGACATTTTTAACATATACTGAAGGGAAAAAGAACGCAGGGTAACATAATATGCTCCTATTTTCTAGCTGCGTGGCGTAAAATTACAAAAACTGGGCAGACGAGTGACTTGTTCAATGTGCACTAAAATCGGTATGTAAAGTTTCTCAACCGTGAAAGGTATCATGTGACATAGGGAAAGTGATAAAAAGCGCATAACACGTGCAGAATAATGATAACAAGTTCGTCAACACATCGCGTCATACCACTTTATACTCTTGAGGAATACACATCGCTTTCCACTATTTAGAGTTAAGTTGGATCACTTGTAATAATGCCACGGCCGGCGGAAGTTCAGAGGGGTCAGACTATTGCATTGATAATGCAAGGTCAAAGGCAACAAACGGCTATGCAATTTGGTGTGCATGTTTCCACCATAGTGCGTCTTGTCCGTCGTCTGAGAGATACTGGAAGGGTTACCGACCGTCCGTGAGGTTGGTCTGCGGGCTCGTCGACCTTACATTGGTTTTCCTCTCACTCGTGCACGTTGCGTTCGTCGTATGGCTTGGTTAGCGGAACATGATCCCAGACAATTTCCAATGAGGCAATGGAGACGGGTCTTTTTCACAGATGAGTCGCGGTACACTCTTTTTCGTTCGTACGGTCGACGTCGTGTATACAGACGTCCCGAGGAACGCTTCGCCCACGCTGGCGTTCTTGAGAGGGATAGATATGTTGTGGTGGCTCCTTTATGGTCTGGGGAGGGGTATATTACAGGTTAAAGTCGCCGTTGATTATGATAGCCGGTAATTTAACAGGCGTAAGATATAGGGATGAAATCCTCCGGCCGGTTACAGTTCCATTTGTGCAACAGCATCACCTAATTTTTCCGCTGGAAAACGCCCGACCCCAACCAACCAGGAACTGTTTTCTCTTTCCCCGAACACCTGGGTTTTGGTGTTTCATGTTGCTCATCTTTTACTTTTCTGTGTTGTGTTGTGCTTTTGTGTTTGCTTGTCTTCGTCCTGTGTCATCTGTACACAATAGAGCCAGTGTCTCTAAGCTGTACATTCCTGATTTCCCCTTCGGTATTCTATAACGTTAATTTACTATTAGCATTGTTTATGACATAATACCAGCCAATAGTTTAATTAAGTATAAACTAAATATAGTTGTTGACTATTTATAGAGAGTTTAATGACAATGACATACAAGTGATGGAGGACAACCTATCATTTAATATTGTCTGTTACAAATGTATAATTCAATCATTACAATATATACCACTAGTAAGGCATTGAGATAAAGTGAAACATAGATTGATCAATACAAAATTAGAGAACCCCGAAGGGTCAATAAAAAATAGAAAATCCAGAGACAGAGGCAATACTGTCCAGAAGACACAGAAGTAAGACAATGAAAAACTACACACAAAGACATTGACAGTGAGGTTGCTTTGAGAACGAAACATGTTGATTACAGATATTGTTTCCATTTTACTTCTGTTATATATTTATTTATATGTGGTACCAGTCTAGCATCACCTGCATATGGAATATAAGTCTCTCAATTGAAGCAATATTCCTGTGTTACACTATATCTTGCTACATACATAGTATACTTTATATATTACGTTGAGATACAATTACTCACAGTATCAAAGCTTCAAATTTTGATTGTATTTGCTCATTCATTTATATCTGGCAGCTATTTATAATGTATTACAATAAAATCACATCAATCAAATCAGAAACTTTATTATTTGTAATATGATTGTATTCCCTCTTTGACAGCAGTCAAAATGTTAGCCATATATTTATCAACAATTAGTTTTTTTGAAAAAGTAGAAGCACTTGTAGTATTCTTTCTTGCATATGTATTCTTGTGAAGTTTTGTTAATCAATATAAACTAGAACAGTCATCATGTTTCTTGTTAAACAGGGTATTCAATGATGAAATGAATGACTTGTTATCAGCTAAATAGTCCTCTTTGTCATAACTAGTATTTCAGTAAGTAGCATTACCAGAAAATTGTGAAATGAAAAGTTGTTTCATTTGAGCCCAAATCACCAACAGTTTAAGATGCCGGTTTTACTATGATAGCCGTGATATTCAAATTTAAGTTTTCTCCATTTCTGTACATATGTGTTTTCGGTCACTTTGCCCATATGTCTACTATTTAGTATTATATATATCAGCTGTTCTGAGGGTGTGGTATGTTGTCAATCACATCATGAATGGTTGAAGACTAAGCGGTTTAATACTTTATTCAATATGCAACGTTGAAATACAACCACATAGAGTATCACAGTTTCAAGTATTGATGTGTATTTTTTTTTATTTTACAGTGATTTGTCTTACAATAAAATCACATCAATCAAATCAGACACGTTCAGCAACTTGACGAGTCTTATTGAGTTGTAAGTATTACTCTTATTTTATTTTATGCTATAACTTGCACTACATGTATATGTACAACCTATCTATGTTATCCTTTGAAACAAAACATTATGATTAAAGATATTGCTTCGTTGAAATACAATTACACATAGTATCAAAGCTTCAACGTTTGATTGTATTTGCTCATTTAGCTATATCTTGCAGCTATTTATAATGTATTACAATAAAATAAAATCAATCAAATCAGACAACTTCAACAAATTGGCGAAACTTTATTATTTGTAATATGATTGTATTCCCTCTTTGATAGCATTCAACAGTACTATATTCTGTATGTGGATTCTTTTGAAGTGTTGTTATATCATCTAGAACAGTCATCATGTTCCTTGTTGAACAGAATAACACAATGTTTTGTTATATGTATTGTTTAAGGCAGAATAGGAAGCTACAGAATTAATGAAGTATACACATGATACAGTATTTCAGTATCCACATTTGACTCAAACTACTACGTGCACAGACTTTGTCCCAGTGTGATTGTATTCCGTCTTTGACAGCAGTCAAAATGTTAGCAATATTTATAAACAATTACTTTGCTGAAAAAGAATAAGCACCAGTAGTCATCATGTTCCTTGTTAAACAGCGTATTCAATGATGAGATGAATGACTTGTGATCAGCCAAATGTTCCGTTTTGTCATAGCTAGTATTTCAGTAAGTAGGATAACCAGAGCATTGTGCAATCGAAAGTTGCTTCATTAGAACCCAAATCAACCACTGTTTACGATGCCGGTTGTACTAAGATAGCCGTGATATCCAAATTTCAGTTAAAGTTATGGTCAATTTATATGATGTTTGATGACAATTATCTTTGACAAATATCTTAGACAAATGTGTGTGCTTTTGCACCCATTTCTAAAACAATAAAAAATTAAATTAGAGTTCATGTACATATGCATTAGAGGTAACTACTTTGCACCAGTTTCTACGATTTTACCATTAGATATAGCAGCTGTACTTTTAAACAGGTTAATGTTCTCAGAAAACTAAAGTGTACTCTTTGCAAGCAAACTCTATCAAATATATATCTTACTTTCATCAGGACAACATTATAATATGTTTTCGAGGTTTGGGATGGGTGCTTTGAATGAGAAATAGTAAAACTGGAAACATTTCAAATTGAATCAGCTATAATATTTCAGGACTAACACAATTTGCAAGTAGAAATTATCTTTCCTATGAAACAAGGTGGGCATATTTGTCATGAATATCGCAAGCCGACCTCATTTTACAAAATGCATAATAAACTATGTCCTCAATATCTGGGTAATTGTCTACCTCCTACAGTATATTAGATCAGTGATCATAATCTCCGAAACGATGAAAACTATACAACACCATGAAGTAGACTCAGAATGACATCCCTTATGCCATCCACTGTTTCGTCATGGAACAATTTAGATTTAAATATTAGAAATAGCCTAAATATATCATGTTTTTAAATCTAGGATCAAAGAAAATACTATTAAATCTCCGGAATATTATGTTGAAGGGTCCAGAAAACTAAGTATACTTCATACTAGACTACGACATCAATGCAGCCCATTGAATTCTGATATATTTCGTATAAACATTACAAATGACTCAAAATGGCAATGTGGTTCCCATTTTGAAGATCCGATTCATTATAAAATGGAATGTCCATTAAACCAAAATGAAAACTTTAAGGTGAAATGCAAAGGTCATAACTTTTTTTTTCAGATTTGTCTATTTTTAGTGATTTTACTACCGTGATAGAAAAGAGTAATAATTTTCAATTTTATTAAGACGTGTGTGCGAAATCGTCATGTAAGCTTATCTGTTGAAAACCGCAAGAAATATCAATCATGGTTATTCCCCTTTAAAAATCTCCTGTCATGACGTCGTTCGTGTCATTTCTTATTTTTTATGGGGACAAGGATAAGCATACCATATTCTTTCTGTGTGTGCAAAACGGTTGGGCGGATGAATATTGGTCATTTGGAAAGTTTTACGGTCGCAACCACGACTTGGTTGACATTTATCGAATATCTGTGTCACAAATGACAACGGATATGTTCCACTTGTCGTAAACACGTAAAGGTCCTTTCCTTGTTCATGACTTATCTAAGTATAATAATTAAAACAAATTGTACTCTTTGTTCATGCAAAGGTCCATCCTTTTTTTGCTCAGAAAACAGTAATTCGTTGCTTTGGAAACATTATTAGCCTCTTCCAATGCACTCGACTCCATCACATTAATACAAAATCATACTTTGTTTCGGGGCAGGTTGTAGTTGGGGTAAGACCTACACTTCCTCTTGAGGATATTTGTTAGTTATTTGGTATCGATTAGGCCGGTGACAAGGTTATAGTGGACCCAATAGTCTCCGTGGAGCCTAGTTATGAAGGGATGAATTATAAAATACAGGGGTTTTTCCTGCATGTGTTGTGACTTTAGCAATGACAAAGCCTCTGGAAGAAAATGATACTTTATTGCAAGATGGTACCATAGAAACCAGTGATGTTGAATTAAAAGACACACTTTATTTGCTGATGTCAACGTTTACTTTTTACATAGCCATAGCGATATGTCTCGTTATTTCATAGACAAGGAACAAAAATCTTGTCTAGATACAGATAAGGACTATAAAATCCTAACTTGATACAGTCCATGACCAACGGTCAGTGAGTGATGGTCTGTTCTTAAGCAAAATAAAATATGTCAGTAATGACCTTCTTACTAGGGAATGACTTATTATAGTGTACAGACGGGAGAGCTCGAACTACCTTGTTCTAAGTCATTCTCAGTAGACCACCGATATGTTGCACTTGTCGTAAACACTTCCTGGTCCGCATTCACGACTTATTATTGGGGTTGTAACTAGATTAACAGGACGGGTGCCACTAGTGGAGCTCAATCTGCAGACCCTTCTGGAAGACTTGAATTCACCCCGGTCTTAAGTGGGATTCGTGTTACTCGACCTTTAGTTTTATATGTATATTTTGTAGATCGTTGTTTTTCCTGTTCTGCATTTTTCTTTTGGCCATTATGTTGTCTGTTCTTCGATATACGGATTATGATTGCCCCCTTGGTATCGTCAAACTCTTCTTAGTAAAGGCACGTGACTTGAACATTGAACTATTAACAATTTCACTGGCCAATATTTAGAAACTTTCAGGATTGGAACTAGAATATATTTTAATTCAACAAGAATTAATTTTCATAGAAAATGATCGCACTAATATACCGGAAAGGACAAGAACATTTATTCTCAAGGAATTTAAACTTGAACATTGACAAAGAGGCCAGTAATAATGTATTAATTTGATTTGTGTAATTGTATAATAGTATGAAGTAAATGTTGGTGTTATATTAAAGAATATAAACTTAATTGATTGTTGGTTGTATCTTTCTGTTACTAGAATATTCTAGAAAAAAATATGTTCTTAACATTAGTTATTGATGTTATCGACCAAATCATGAATGGTTGATGACTTATTGAACATGATTTATACTTTATTCAATATGTTACGTTGAGATACAATTACATAGAGTATCAAAGTTTGTAGTATTGATGTATAATTTTCATTTGTCAATAAAATAACATCTATCAAATCAGACACGTTCAACCACATTACGAAACTGTATCTGTTGTCAATATTCTTTTTTGTTGTTGTTGACATTCTATGACTTACAATAGATGTATATGTATAATGTATGTTGTTTAAGAACAATTTACGCAACATATTTAAATTCCACGACAAAATAAAATAACTTTTATAATTCTAATCAAACATACCAGTAATATGTAACAGGTAAATATTGAGGGTATGCATTAATTAAACCCGCTTTAAAACAACGTATTTTTAAATAGCTACACTAATTAGAATGGATTGTGTATTTTTACTGAACAGGAATATGAATACATTTTATTGAAACAAATGACAAAAAATGTATACATCTATGGTGTAATTCACTTTGGAAGTTTTAACTGAAGGCCTCAACCTATGACAGAATGTCTCATTGGTACCGTGTCGTTTCGCCCAGATTACCTATTCACCCCGGGTCGATTCGCCCGGGATCGTTTCGCCCCGGAAAGTGAGTCGATTCGCCCCCTTAATCGCTATTATATTATAATAGATGAAGTCTTTTTCGATAATTTGTTGGTAATTATTTATTTATTAGTGGT
This sequence comes from Gigantidas platifrons, assembly GCA_002080005.1. Classification (NCBI taxonomy): domain Eukaryota; kingdom Metazoa; phylum Mollusca; class Bivalvia; order Mytilida; family Modiolidae; genus Gigantidas; species Gigantidas platifrons. The sequence goes on from MJUT01011810.1 coordinate 80,773, forward strand.
ATACAAAAAAAAATAATAATAAGATAAAAATAGAAAAAAATTAATAAAAATATACGATAAACAACGGAGTTAACATCATCATGATGTTATATTATAATATTTAATAATTATTGGTCAATTATTACTAATTAAACTGTAAAAAAATAATAAAGAGAAATTAATAAACAAAAATTAAAATTGTAATTATTTTTATTCTTTGATATATCGAAATTAGAAAATAATGTAAAAACAAACAAACTTCAAGGTTCAGAGAGGTTATGTCCGACTTGGTATCAATTTTATATAAAAAAAGACTAATAGCTACTGGTACAGAATATTTAAAACACTAAGCAAACCCTACATCAGCGTTCATGTATAAATGAAAGAACACTTACAACAACAAACAAAGAAAGAAAGAAACAAACAAACAAACAAACAAACAAACAAAAAACAAATATATAAACAAACTAATAAAATAAAAACAAAAAGAAAAACAAACAAGCAAACAAGCACACAAAGACAAATAAAAGCATAGTAATGTACCAATGGTATTTTGAACGAGTTTATGTTCAGCATGCAGTCAGTTAATTTGCCCGATTTTTCAGTGGAATATTGTTGAACACAAAAGAGAGAATATTTTTTCTCAATAACGAATCATCGTGAAGGGGTTTAGATTCACTTATCACTTATGTGTACATAATAATGGCAACAAAATACGACGAAATCGACTACCGGAGACGTCAACTCTCCTTCATATGCTAATTTAATAAATATCAGATTAGGTATGGTTTTACATAGAAATTCTTAGGTAAAGTACATACAATACTTTGTGGCTCTTATCTCCTTTGCAAAGGTTAAAATATGTCAATAATATATCAAGTTGTTTTTTTCTTAATTATGAGTAAGACAAAAATAAAGTACCCATAAAGCCTCACAACATCCAAAATACGAATGTCAGCCATGGTATTTTCCATATTTCATTTTTTAAAGCACTATTAAGAAATGAGTGCGAAACGACCCGGATTCGTCTCAACTTATCATAATTACGGGCAGTGTTGTGTTATTAGCTTCTGTCGTTTCCATTCCTGTAGTAAGATCGAACCTGTCAATAAAACTATATCACCTGACCACATCATTGTCACGGAACCTTTTTGTTATGCAAGGAAATAGCTGAAATTGCACGACGAAATACACAGAATGAACTCGTTGCTGCACAGGAGAAAAGTGAATTCTCCTTCAATTTTAACTGTTTTTCACAACGGAAAGCAGGACAAGTTTATATTTTTATATCGGAAGGGAACAGCATTCTCTGATTTTTAAAACATGTCTGGAAATATCTAGAAATATGAGATAAAACAACTTACCGTGCACACGTTTGTAAATTTTCCTTCTCAACCGTAAGTTGCAGATACATATTTGCTTGCTCAACAATATGTTGATACCATCTGGTTTACCAGGCGTTATATCAGAGATACAGGACAATAATTCAACAATCTACCAAACTTACAATCTCTGCGAGTATCAATTAGTATTATTTATAGAAAAATATGTTCATTATATGACAATATGTGTCTCAGGTAATATTTTTATTCTATAAAACAAGTTGTTGACAAATGTGTCCTTCGAACTGTACAGATATGTCATCGATACAGAACACTAACTTAGTGGTAACTAACTTTGCTGTATAATCCATTTGTTTTCTTTTTTGTGCTTCACAAAATAAATTAAGTTAATTGACGACCGGAAACTATAAATTTGTATTTTTTCTTACCATTTTCATGATACGTGCGCTATAAAGATATTTTTAAGCGTGTTTATACATTCCCACGAGGAATGATTTGCAACGTGTAGAAAAGTCACATGTTTGTACAAGCAAAATTCCGGAGTCCAAATGTTAGCCATACATATAAACAATTACTATCTTGAAAAGTAGAAGCACTTGTTGTATCATTTTCTCTATGTGGATTCTGGTGAAGTTTTGGTGTTCTATATAAACTAGAAAAAGCATATGGTTCCCTGTTAAACAGAATATTCAATGATGAGATGAATGACTTGTGATCAGCCAAAAGTTCCTCTTTCTCATAACTAGCATTTTGGTAGGTAGGATTACCAGAGTATTACACAAATAAAGTTCATTCCATTAGAGTCCAACTCACCCACTATTTACGATGCCCGATTTACGATGATAGCCGTGATACCCAAATTTAAGTTTACGTTATAATCAATTGAGGATGCTTGATGACAATCATTTTAGACAAATGTGTGAGCGTTTGTGATGGAATTAGAGTTCATGTACGTATGTGTTAGAGGTAGCTCCTTTGCACATGTGTCTACTATTTTATTATTAGACATGACAGCGGTACTGATGTTGTGGTATATTTAGTGTTTTGCATTGATGATAGATATGACATATTACTTTGTTCATTAAAATATTGTTGTTGTTGTTGATAGCATTACATCCTCAGTGCAGATAGGTTATAAAAGTAGGTCAAGTTGTTTATCTTGAATTTTCATATGTTCTAGCCATTTCTATATATCGTTTATATATTTAAACAATGTCATTGTTTAAATGTTCCAGAGAATTTCATGAAATAGTATGTAAGACGCAGCAACTTCGAGAGCTGCCAGTCCTGGATTTAGGATTTGCATGATAGCTGGAATATATACTATTGAACTTGGATATATTTACTGAGTGAAGTCGGGTGACTTGAACATTGTACTATTAATAATTTCAACGGCCAATATTTCTAAACTTTCAGGATTAGAACTAAGGGATATTTTAATTCAACTATTATTCATTTTCATAGAAAAGAATCGAAATAATATACCGAAAGGACAAGCTAATTTAATCTAAAGGAATTTAAATTTGAACATTGATAGACAGGACAGTTATAGTTTATTAATATGCTATTTGTAATGGTATAATAGTGTTAAGTATTTTTTTCCATATCTTTCTGTTACTAGAATACTCTATAACGATATTTACGTAAAATTAATTAAGGGCTCGTCCGCGAGGACGAATATTTGTAAGAGAACATTATTGAAAAGAGATGATTTATAGAAGTCTATATTTTCTTGAATTATTGTCCCCCAACGCTTCGTCGAAGGGGACTATTGAAATGGGTGTCGTCCGTCCGTGCGTCCGTCCGTCCGTGTGCTTTTTGGTTTCCAGATGATAACTTGTGAATGAAATGTCAGATTGAAGCTAGGTGTGGCATGTAAGTGAATCTTATGTATATATAGGTAAATTTCGATATTGATAATTTTTCGACGATTTTTACTAGAGTTGTGCCCCTTTTTATACCTCAAAATTGCTAAATATTTGGTTTCCAGATGATAACTTGGGAACAAATTGTCAGATTCAAACTAGGTTTGGTATGTAAGTGTATCATTAATATCTAGGTCAAATTCGATAGCGATCATTTTTCGACAAATCTTACTAGAGTTACATCCCTTTTTATGCTTCGTCCGTGTGTCCCGAACTGGTTTCCAGATGATAACTTGTGAATAAAAAGTATGATTGGAGCTAGGTGTGGCATGGTTTCCAGATGATAACATGGGAACAAATAGTCAGATTGAAAGTAGGTTTGGTAAGTAAATGTATCTCATGAATATCTAGGCCAAGTTTGAGAGCGATCATTTTTCGACAAATCTTACCAGAGTTACATCCCTTTTTATTCTTCAAAATTGCAATTTTTTTGGTTTCCAAATTATAACTTGTGAACAAAAATTCAGATTGAAACTAGGTTTGGTATGTAAGTGTAACTCGTGAATATCTAGGTCAAGTTCGATAATGATGATTTTTCAACAAATCTAACCAGAGTTACTCCCCTTTTTTTACTTCAAAATGGTCCTTGGGTGGTCCCCTTTCAGAATTATTTAAGTCATGTGAGTGATACAAGCTCACCTGAACCTCTAGTTTACAGTAGTTTCAAAATTTAATCTTACGATATAACATTGGCGTAAGGGGACCAGTGACCAACGGCCTTTTATTTATTTATTACAACCAACAATCAAAATGGTATTTTCACAGAAGAATGTATGTCAGAATCAAACAGGGAGGCGTCTGAGGGACTAAATATGAGAATTGTTACTGCTATCAAAATTTAAAACTACCATGTAAAAATTTGTAATCAGTAACATTATTGTTGATGAGGAGATTTTGGGTGAAGATGATTTGGAATTGGTTAGCAATATTGAGGGTGATACTGTAAAAATGGGAGAAATTGAAATGCAGGAAAAAAGAAGATTAAAATTAAAACGCAGACTTAAAGAAATAGAAAAGGAAGAAATGCAAGAAAAAAGAAGAATTGATGAAATGTAAATGCAATTGAATATTAAAGAACTTGAACTTGAACAATTTAGTCTTTCTATATAAAAAGAGGAGTGAGTGCCTTTGGTGTTACCTTCAATTACAAAATAAATTTGATGTTGTGAAGTACATCAGATTTGTTCGACCTATTTTGGAGAAAGAAGTGGACAAATAGTTTGTTCATTTTGAGAAAATTGCTAAAAGTCTGGTTTCGCCCAATGAGTGAATGAAGTCATTTTGAACGCATATCAGTTAGTAATGGAGGGTCATCGGCGAAAGTGTAGAGGTTGTAGAAAACGGGATGACAAACTCATGTTGAATTTATCTGTGAAAAATAACATTTGTTTGAACAGTGGCTCCCTTCTAGCGAAGTAACTACAAATTTTAATAAATTAAGACCAAACAACTCTTATTGAAGAATGTAAGCAATGCATTAATTCAGATATTCAGACATATATTGATGAACATAGCGTTTCCAGTTCAGTAGAAGCCACCAATAAGGCATATGATTATGAACTGACGCATAAATTAATGTTTTTGAAAAATAAAAGAGCTGGAAGTGTCCCGAATTTGAATTATTTTCAGAATAGATCCCCTTTTTATAACCATTTTGATCAATAAAAATCAGGTTATTGGGAGAAAAAATAACAATGGTTACAATCCTCCTGAAATAAATAAAGGGAAATCACTTAAATCGTGTTCCTTTGTTGTAAGAAAAAGGACAAATTGTTTCAGAGTGTTCTTAAAAGAAACAATGAGAATACACCACAAGGTTCTATAGCATGTAATGCTTTAAAGACCCTCTCGTGCCCAATGTAGTTGAAAAAGAAAAATTAAGGTTTTCAAAATCTCAGCTTGATATTATGGAGAATTATAAGCCCTTTATAATAAAGTGATTTGTATCACTGATAGGTGATAAAATCAGTCTACAACCCATTACAATATTGCGTGATACGGAAGATTCCCAAACTTACAAGGTGAAATACAAATGCCATAGCTGTTTTTCAGATTTACACATTTTTAGATAGTGATTTTAGTACCTTGATAGAAAATCGTAATAATTTTCAATTTTCTCAAGACGTTTATGCGAAATCGTCAGGTAAATTTACCTGTTTAAAACCGCCGGAAATATCAATCATTGTTATTCCCATTTAAAAAGCTCATGTTTTGACATCGCTCGTGCCATTTCTTCTTTTTTTATGAGGACACAGATAATCATACCATATTCTTCATTTGTGTGCAAAACAGTTGGGCGGGTGGACATAGGTCGCAACCAAGCCTTGGTTGACCGTTATGGAATATCTGTGCCACAAATGACCACGGATATGTACCACTTGTACACACTTCCCTGTTCTTTCCTCCTTCATGACTTATCTAAGAATACTAATTAAAATGTCTCTTGTTAAAATATACTAAAATGAAAGAATAAACACCGTGGTTCTAGGATATACTCCCGTAGGTTCATCGTGCATATATATTATGGGTCTGTCTTCATAACAAATGTGAAATATCAAGCAATTATTGCCGTGCAATGGCGCGTTTTGGAATAAAACCGTGTGAACAAATTTAAAGCATTTTCAATTCAGACTTACAATTGTTGTCTGTCCTTCCAAATGTAGACCGTAAATATTATCAATGTATACTAAAAATGAGGTAGGCGTTCAGATTTCAAATCGAAGATGTACTCTTGGTTCATACAAAGGAGAAGTGGCTCGATCACATTCGCTTTTTTCTGTTAGAAAACAGTAATATGTTGCCTTGAAAACAGTATTAGCCCCTCCCAACGCACCTCTCGATGTCGAAATTGGGTTACATTGTCCTTAACTGCAAGCATATAGTGTTGTCTAAAATGCTGCTCGTTTGTTTTTTATGCTAAATAGACAACACAATTTATAGGTATATTCGTGTATCAAATTGGCAATTGCCTTAGCTAGCAAGGATATTTAAATATATAACACAATGACAAAACCCAGAATTTATTTACGCAGAAATTCTGAATAAGACTTCCTTTGGCTCAGATGTTTACAAGTGACATTTTCATATATATTTTTTTAATTTATTATCAATTCGTCTGCATATGCTGTATTTCGTTTTGTTTCGTTGCGTGACATCATATTTATTTAATTTTTGCTCATGACCTGACCAGAATATTCCCCTTTTTTTGTGCTAGGCTATAGACGGGTAAAACTATATTAAGCTTAACAGAACATTTCCGGTTTCGTCCTTGTCATTTTTCTTTTTACCAAGTCTTGTAATTTTTCTTTGCATTACGTCTCGGTATCTTGCTATTTAAAAAAAAAATGGTTCCTGAAATAAAACGACCCCCATTATGGAAAGGTCTGGATCCGTCTCTGAGATACATGTACATCTCTGTTTTATATTGTGTAAAATTTTATCTTTTAGTGAATCAGGGTGTTCCGTCTAATTTCAATTATCCACTGAAGCATATTACAATCGACTGCGTAGATGTTAAGCACCAATCAATCAATCAATCAATCAATCAATCAATCAATCAATCAATCAATCAATCAATCAATCAATCAATCAATCAATCAATCAATCAACCAATCAATCAATCAATCAATCAATGTAGATGAGGAATGTAATATATAAAATGTGCTCACCGACGATAGAATGAATAGCAAGGATATTTAAATATATAACACAATGACAAAACCCAGAATTTATTTACGCAGAAATTCTGAATAAGACTTCCTTTGGCTCAGATGTTTACAAGTGACATTTTCATATATATTTGTTTAATTTATTATGAAGTCGTCTGCATATGCTGCATTTCGTTTTGTGTCGTTGAGTGACATCATATTTATTTTATTTTTGCTCATGACCTGGCCAGAATATCACCCCTTTTTGTGCTAGGTTATAGACGGGTAAAACCATATTAAGCTTAACAAAACATTTCCGGTTTCGTCCTTGTCATTTTTCTTTTTACTATGTCTTGTGATTTTTCTTTGAATTACGTCTCGGTATCTTGATATTTCTAAAAAAAATGGTTCCTGAAATAAAACGACCCCGATTGTGGAAAGGTCTGGGTCCGTCTCTGAGATACATGTACATCTCTGTTTTAGATTGTGTAAAATTTTATCTTTTGGTGAATCAGTGTGATCCGTCTAATTTCAATTATCCACTGAAGCATATTATAATCGACTGCGTAGATGTTAAGCACCAATCAATCAATCAATCAATCAATCAATCAATCAATCAATCAATATAGATGGGGAATTTGTTATATACAATGTGCTCACCGACGATAGAATGAAATAATGCTAAATTTGGCGTTAAGCAAAAATCAATCATTCCCGTGTCATCAGATACTTTTAGTCTTTTGCAATTGTCATCTGGAACCTCTGACAAAATCTTCAAAGTTTGAAGGCGGTTAGTATTTGGTTGAAGTAGAACAAGCTCTGACCAAAATCTTCAAATGTTTGACGATGGTCAGTATTTGGTAGAGGTAGAACAAGCTCTGACAAAAATCTGCACACTGTTGAAGGCTGTCAGTATTTGGTAGCAGTGATACTAATGCCAAAGTGTATCTCACAAGAGGAACAAATGGGATTATTTAGTTGCAATTAATTATGTTCGCGTTGTAGCTATTGGATTAATATCCAAAGCAACTGAACAAGCATGACAGTTCTACCAATATTCAAATTAAGGCAAACGCTTTGTTTGAATTACTTATTTCTTTGTGAAATTTCTAAAAACAAAATAGAACAGAAAGTATAGTGTTTCATACATACGTTATATCCTATAGCACAAATCATATAAACTTTGTGTATTTACATCCCTGTTATAACTGGTAAAAAATACCATAAGTATATCAAGACAAGAAGGTACTCGAATGTGCTATCATTAAACAATAATCCCTCATGTTTTGCAGTTTGTATTCCACAAACAATTTTTCGAGTATCAAATGAATAACTACAATCTAATAGTATATATTTACTTATCAAAATGATCAATTTATATTTCAACGAATCAAATATCGATAGAAATAGAGGAAATGTGCATGAAAACTACAATCCAGATGCATACAACTATCAGCCTCAATGCAGCTGGCAGCCATCAGTTACCTCTATGTGCCACATCGGAACATGCGAAGGTTATATCTGTGGGTCAAGCACTGTGCATCTTCACCAACCAGGAACTGTTTTCTCTTCGCGAGCACCTGGATTTTGGTGAGGTTCATGTTGCTCATCTTTTTACTTTTCTGTGTTGAGTTGTGCGTTTGTGTTTGTTTGTCTTCCTACTGTGTACACAACAGTGCATGTGTCTCTAAGCTGTACATTTCAGATTGCCCCTTCGGTATTCTATAAAGTTAATTTACTATTAGCATTGTTGATGACATACTAGCAGCCAATAGTTTAATTGAGGAAAAACTAAATATATTTGACTATTTATAGAGAGTTAAATGACAATAACATACAAGTGATAGAGTGCAACCTATTATTTAATATTATCTGTTACAAATGTATTATTCAATCATTACAATATATACCACTTGTAATGCATTGAGATAAAGTTAAACATGTTTGAGGTCACTTTGCCCATATGTCTACTATTTAGTATTAGATACAGCTGCAGTTCTGAGGGTGTGGTATGGTATCAATCAAATCATGAATAGTTGAATACTAAAAAAAGGTTTGATACTTTATTCAATATGCTGCATTGAAACACAACCACATAGAGTATCAACAGTTTCAAGTATTGGTGTATATTTGATTTAGTTAAGTTATTTGCATTCCAATATAAAATCACATCAATCAAATCAGACACGTTCATCAAACATTACGAAACGTTATCGGTTGTCAATATTCTAATTTTTGTTGTTGTTGACATTCTATGACTTAGAATACATGTATATGTATAATTTATGTTGCTATTCAAATTCCACGACAATTTGATTTGTGTAATTATATAATATAATTAAGTAAATTGTGTTGTTACATCAAAGAATAGAAACTTAATTGATTGTTGGGTGTACTTTTCTGTTATTAGAATATTCTAGAAAAAACTTTTCGTAACATTAGTTATTCATGTTATCAATCAAATCATGAATGATTGATGACTTATTGAATATGATTTATACTTTATTAAATATGTTACGTTGAAATACAACTGCATAGAGTATCAAAGTTTGTAGTCTTGATGTATATTTTTGTATTTGACAGTTAGTTGTGTTCCAATAAAATCACATCAATCAATTCAGACACGTTCAACATCACGACACTTGATCAGTTGTCAATATTATTTCTTGTTGTTGTTGACATTATATGACTTACAATACATGTATATGTATAATTGATGTTGTTTAAGAACAAACATAAAATATTTTTTTGAATTCTAATCAAACATACAAGTACACTGTAACAGGTAACGATTGAGGGTATGCATTAATTGAACCCGCTTTGAAACACCGTATATTTAAATAGCTACACTAATTAGAATGGGTTGTGCATTTTTTCTGAACAGGAATATGAATACATTTTATTCAAACAAATGAAACAAAATTGTTTATTAAAATGTGTGTGTTAGTGCACCCGATTCTAACACAATCAAAATATATTCAGATTCCATGTACATATGTGTGTGATGTAATTTTGCACATATGTCTACTATTTACCATTAGACATATCAGCTGTTCTGATGGTGTGGTATGTTTAGTTATGCATGCCATAAGTAGCATCATACATGGTTGGACACTTATTAAAAACATATGATAGTGTATTTGTTCCAGACCAGACGCTTATTTGGACCGTACGCGTACGGTCCGGACCGTATGAGTATACTCGTACGGTCTAGTGTGAGCTAAACCATACGGGTATTTAGACCATATGGTTTTTTTTAATACAAACATTATATCATAAACTTTTATTGAGTTTTACAAATTACATTTATCATAATTATTATTACTTTAACCAAAACACCATCACCTCATGAAAAGCAAACAGTTTTTGAACTATAATGCAATTGCAATTGTCTACCTGAATCACATTTTCGCATGCACACCCAGAGTGGCACTTGCTGCTACAAGGAACGCCGGACTTTCTACACTTACATGTGTTGTTCATGCATGTTCCCTTGTATTTACATCTTTTGCTTACAAGAGAAAAAAAAAACTTGCTTGTTTTGTCGCAGCATGCAGAGAAATTTCTTCTTTACGTGTAAAAAGTTCTATATCACCCATATCATAACATGAATTTAAAACACCAAATTCACATGATAATTTGTACAAACTTGTATCGTTACCAATAATATCAATATCGTTACACAATAATCGTGGTAGATCACCAGATGCCCTATCAACAATAGGTATTCTTACGGTTACTGTTTGATGGTTTTTGTAATAAAGTTCCTAAATATACTTTAAATGTTTCTTCCCACATTCTGTTTACTGGCGATTACTTTAATAACTTTATTCAATTTCAAACTATTCTGTTAACTGCGAGTGAGCAGAGTTCACTTATTACGAACATGCTAAATTCAGGATATGTAAGTTTGTAATATATTACATTAGACTTATTTCTAAATTGTAGAATTCCGATAATTAACTTGTTTTTAATATATTTTAGATTCGAATAACGTTGATCTGTAAAATATTTTTGAAACCTCGATAATCTCGTAAAACTAGGCAGACCGTACGCGTATAGTCCGACCGTATAGGTATTTTGAAAAAAATACGCATACGGTCCGGACCGTACGCGTACGGTCCAAATACGCGTATGGTCTGGAACATATTCAATATGTTACATTAACTAACCACATAGAGTATAACAGTTTCAAGTATCGATGTATATTTACTATTTTACAGTTACTTGCATTCCAATAAAATCATATCAATCAAATCAGACACGTTCAACTACATTCTTTTGTTTTTCATTCTATGACTTACAATACATGTATATCTATTAATTAGGTTGTTTAAAACAATACGCAAACTATGCGAATTCCACCACAAAATAAAATAACTGTTATAATTATAATCAAACATACAAGTACAGTGTTACAGGTTCATATTGAGGGAATATATTAATTGAATCCGCTTTCAAACACTGTATTTGTAAATAGTTACCTTAATTATAATGGGTTGTGTATTTGTTTCTGAGCAGGCATACGAATGCATTTTATTGAATCAACACCACATTAAGCAATATTTTGCAATGTGTATTTCTTAAGACTGTAATAGGTAAAGATTGGGGGCATTCATTCATTGAATCTGCTTAGAAACACTGTATTACTAAATTGCTACATTAATTCAAATGGAATTTTCTTCTTAGCAATAATATATATATACATTGTATTGAAACATCTCAAAATTACACAATAATTGTATATATGTATTGCTTAATACAGAACAGAGATATACAGTCTTAATAAAGTATAATCATGAGACATGTATTTATTATTAATAGGTCGTTAAAATCCAATAACATAGCAGTGATAGAGGCCAAAGACTTCAACAATCTACCAAACTTAGAAATTCTGTGAGTATCAATTAGTATTATTTATAGAATAAATATGTTCCTTATATGGCAATATATGTCTTAGGTAATGCTTTTATTATATAAAACAAGTTGTTGGCAAATGTATCATTCGAACTCTACAGATATGTCATCGATACGGAACACCAACTTAGTGGTAGCTAAATTTGCTGTGAAATACATTGTTTTCTTTTTTCGTCCTTGATAAATTAAACAAAGTTAATTCACGACCGGAAACTATCAATTTGTATTTTTCTTACCATTTTAATGAGATATGCGTTATAAATATATTTTTAAACGTGTTATACATTTCCACGAGGAATGGTTTGTATCGTGTAGAAAAGTCACTTATTTAGACAAACAAAATTCCAGAGTCAAAATGTTAGCCATATATATAAACAATTACTATCTTGAAAAAGTAGAAGCACTGTAGTAGTATTTTCTCTATATGGATTGTTGTGAAGTTTTGGTGTTCAATATCAACTAGAAAAGTAATCTGGTTCCCTGTTAAACAGAATATTCCATGATGAGATGAATGACTTTTGATCAGCCAAAATTTCCTCTTTCTCATAACTATTGCTAGTAGTTTAGTAAGTAGGACTACCAGAGTATTACACAAATAAAGGTTATTTCATTACAGCCCAACTTACTCACTGTTTATGATGCCTGATTTACTATGATATCCGTGATACCCACATTTAAGTTTACGCTATAATAAATTGGTGATGCTTGATGACAATCATTTTAGACAAATGTATGTGCGTTTGTGATGAAATTAGAGTTCCTGTACATATGTTTTAGGTGTCAAACCAGTAATTCAACCAATCAGAGCTAAGAACATATACAAAAGTAGTCCCTTTAAAAAAAAAGTTCCTTTCACTTTGTTGTATTGTGACAAATACTGAATGGAATGGAATAATTAAAATTGATAATTGAAGTTAAATATATAAGGATTATTTTGAGCCCAAATTTGATGCATTTAGTTATATTTTAATACCTCTATGCAGGATTTGATGCATGACCTATATATATTGAATTTCCCGGGGATGACTGAGCTATTTTTAGAGTAGGTGTTTTCCATAGCCTGGCATTTCACTGCAAGACTTTAAACATGCCCTGATATTTTGACAGAACGTAGAGGAATCATGTACCTTTCAGAAAATATATGGTCTTAGAAAGGTTAAACTTAAGATAAAATAGCCAGTCAGGCTCGAAAAAACACAAATTTAGTAGAAAATGTAAAAAGAAATTAATTATAGGTTTCACACCATTAGAGGTAGCCTCTTTCCACGTGCGTCTTCGATTTTATTATTAGACATGGGAGCTGTACTGATGGTGTGGTATATTTAGTGTTTTGCATTGATGATAGATATGAAATATTACTTTGTTCATTAGAATAGTTTTTGTTGTTGATAGCAGTACATCATCAGTGCAAATAGGTTATGAAAAATAGGTCAAGTTGTTTACAAGTGTGTAATTTTTATCTTGAATTTTGATATGTTCTAGCCATTTCTACATATTGTTTATATATGTAAACAATGTCACATTTTTTAAATGTTCTAGAGAATTTCATGAAATTTTGGGTTATGTTAAAGAATAGAAACTTAATTGATTGTTGGTTGTCTATTTCTGTTACTAGAATATTATATAAAACAATATTTTCGTTACATTAGTTATTGATGTTATCGGTCAAATCATGAATGGTTGATTACTTATTAAAAATGTATTATACTTTATTCAATATGTTACGTTCAAATTCAATTACACGGAGTATCAAAGTTTGTAGTATTGATGTGTAGATATGAAACTGTATATGTTGTCAATATCCGTTTTTGTTGTTGTTGACATTCTATGACTTACAATACATGTATATGTATCATGTATGTTGTTTAAGAACAATTTACGCAACATATTTAAATTCCACGACAAAATAAAATAACTTTTATAATTCTAATCAAACATACAAGTAATATGTAACATGTAAAGATTGAGGGTATGGATTAATTTAACCCGCTTTGAAACACCGTATTGTTAAATAGCTACACTAATTAGAATGGGTTGTGTATTTTTACTGAACAGGAATATGCATACATTTTATTGAAACAAATGACACAAAATGTATACATCTATGGTGTACTTCACTTTGGAAGTTTTGACTGAAGGCCTCAACCTATGACAGAATGTCTCAATGGTATCGTGTCGTTTCGCCCAGGTTACTAGTTAGTTCCGGGTCAATTCGCACCGGGTCATTTCGCCCCGGAAAGTGAGTCGATTCGCCACACCTAATCGCTATTATATTATAATAGATGAAGTTTTTTTTCGACAATTTGTTGGTAATTATTTATTTATTAGTTCTATTCAAACAAAAATAATAAGATAAAAATAAAATCAAAATAATAAAAATATTGATAAACAACGGAATTAACATCATCAGGATGTTATATTTAATATTTAATAATTATTGGTCAATTATTACTAATTAAACTGCAAAAAAATAATCAAGAGAAATTAATAAAAAAAAATTAAATTGTAATTATTTTTATTCTTTGATATGTCGAAAACGAATTCGGCCGCGCGATTTCCCACATCCTACCACACAAGAAATCATATACAATTAGAAAATAATGTAAAAACCAACAAACTGCAAGGTTCAGAGACGTTATGTCCGACTTGGTATAAATTTTATATAAAAAAAGACTAATAGCTACTGGTACATAATATTTAAAACACTAAGCAAACCATACATCAGCGTTCATGTATAAATGAAAGAACACTTACAACAAGAAACAAACAAACAAACAAAAAACAAATATATTAACAAACTAATAAAATAAAAACAAAAATAAAAACAAACAAACAAACAAGCAAACAAAGATAAATAAAAGCATTTTAATGTACCAATGCTATTTTGAACGAGTTTATGTTCAGCATGCAGTCTAGAAAATTGCAACAGTTAATTTGCCCGATTTTACAGTGGAATATTGTTGAACACAAAAGGGAGAATATTTTTTTCTCAATAACGAATCATGGTGAAGGGGTTTAGATTCACTTATTACTTATGTGTACATAATAATGGCAACAAAATACGACGAAATCGACTACCGGAGACATCAAACTCTCCTTCATATGCTAATTTCTCGAATATTTAACAATAATACATATCAGATTAGGTATGGTTTTACATGGAAATTCACAGGTAAAGTACATACAATACTCTGTGGCTCTTATCTCCTTTGCAAAGGTTAAAATATGTCAATAATATGTCAAGTTGTTTTATTTTTCTTAATTATGAGTAGGACAAACATAAAGTACCCATGAAGCCTCACAACATCCAAAATACGAATATCTGCCATGGTATTTTCCATATTTCATTATTTAAAGCACTATTAAGAAATGAGGGCGTAACGACCCGGGGCGAAAGGGAATCGGGACGAAACGACCCGGGGCGAAAGGGAATCGGGACGAAACGACTAGGTGTGAACGGGAATAGGGGCGAAACGACTCACGGGGCGAACGGGATTCGGGGCGAAGCGACCCGGATTCGTCTCAACTTATCATAATTACGGGCAGTGTTGTGTTATTAGCTTCTGTCGTTTCCATTCCCGTAGTCCTATCGAACCTGTCAATAATACTATATCACCCGACCACATCATTGTCACGGAATCTTTTTGTTTTGCAAGGAAATAGCTGAAATTGCACGACGAAATACACAAAATGAACTCGTTACTGCACAGGAGAATTGTGAATTGTCCTTCAAATTTAACTGTTTTTCACAACGGAAAGCAGGAAAAGTTTACACTTTCATATCGGAAGGGAACAGCATTCTCTGATTTTTAAAACATGTCTGGTAATATCTAGAAATATGAGATAAAACAACTTACCGTGCACACGTTTGTAAATTTTGTAAATTTTCCTCGAAAGATGGTCTCAACCGTAAGTTGCAGAAACATCTTTGCTTGCTCAACAATATGTTGATACCATCTGGTTTACCAGGCGTGATATCAGAGATACAGGACAATAATCCAACAATCTAACAAACTTACAATCTGTGCGAGTATCAATTAGTATTATTTATAGAAAAATATGTTCATTATATGACAATATATGTCTCAGGTAATGTTTTTATTATATAAAACAAGTTGTTGACAAATGTGTCCTTCGAACTCTACAGATATGCTATCGATACGGAACACTAACTTAGTGGTAACTGTATTTGCTGTATAATCCATTAGTTTTCTTTTTTCGTGCTTCACAAAATAAAATAAGTTAATTGACGACCGGAGAATATAAATTTGTATTTTTTCTTACCATTTTCATGATACGTGCGCTATAAAGGTATTTTTAAGCGTGTTTATACATTCCCACGAGGAATGGTTTGCAACGTGTAAAAAAGTCACATGTTTGTACAAGCAAAATTCCGGAGTCAAAATGTTAGCCATACATATAAACAATTACTATCTTGAAAAGTAGAAGCACTTGTAGTATCATTTTCTCTATATGGATTCTGGTGAAGTTTTGATGTTCTATATAAACTAGAAAAGGCATATGGTTCCCTGTAAAACAGAATATTCAATGATGAGATGAATGACTTGTGATCACCCAAAGTTCCTCTTTCTCATAACTAGCATTTTGGTAGATAGGATTACCAGAGTATTACACAAATAAAGGTCATTCCATTAGAGTCCAACTCACCCATTATTTACGATGCCCGATTTACGATGATAGCCGTGATACCCAAATGTAAGTTTACGTTATAATCAATTGAGGATGCTTGATGACAATCATTTTAGACAAATGCGTGAGCGTTTGTGATGAAATTAGAGTTCCTGTACGTATGTGTTAGAGGTAGCTCCTTTGCACATGTTTCTACTATTTTATTATTAGACATGGCAGCTGTACTGATGTTGTGGTATACTTAGTGTGTTGCATTGATGATATACATGTATATGACATATTACTTTATTCATTATAATATTTTTTTGTTGTTGATAGCATTACATCATCAGTGCAAATAGGTTGTCAAAAAAAGGTCAAGTTGTTTTCAAGTTTTTAATTTTTATCTTGAATTTTGATATGTTCTACCCATTTCTACATATTGTTTTTATATGTAAACAATGTCACATTTTTTTAAATGTTCTAGATAATTTTATTAAATAGTATGTAAGACGCAGCAACTTCGAGAGCTGTCAGTCCTGGATTTAAGATTTGTATGATAGCTAGAATCTATAGCATTTCACTTTGGTATATTTACTTAGTGAAGTCGGGTGACTTGAACATTGAACTATTAACAATTTCAACGGCCAATATTTCCAAACTTACAGGATTAGAACTGAGGGATATTTTAATTCATCCATAATTCATTTTCATAGAAAAGAATATAACTAATATACCAGAAAGGAAAAGCTAATTTAAGGGTGTAGGCCTGGGTTACCCTAAAATTTTCCCATCATTCAAATTTTTGCTTAAATTGGCATCATTGAATAGCTATGTCTAAATTCATTATCTGCCAAAGTTTCAAAGAAATTCACCGTGCCGTTTTTTCCATAGCACATCCTAAATATAGTAATTTTGGGGGTATTCTTGACGCCAGATGGTAATACTAGTTTCGGAAGATTCTAATAGATATGCACATTTATTTCTGATTGAAAGGGACTATTTTGGCTTTAATACACTTGAGAGCGTTGTTGTTGAATAAATATGAAATATCTAGCATATCTGAATATTCTGTTTGGAGATAATCACGTGCAAAACAGTTCAAACTGCAAAAAAGGAGGATGCCATGAGGACCACCTTGGTATTAGACATCGGATTAAGTAAAATCCTGTCAATTAATGTCCACCATAAAAAACGCAGAAGAATAGACATATAGCCATCTGTTCACCTTAATTTACAAACTTTTACCATCAGATTTTTCAAATATTTAAATTTATGTTTTTCATGGATGGCACCCAGAAAATGAAAGTGTTGAGCGAAGTTATCAAACACCTACCCTTTGCTACTTTCTTTATTTGTGAGATAACAATTAACTAGTTGCCAATAAGAAAAAGCTTTTGAAAACATGAAAGTTATTGGCATACTTTCGCGAACTTTTAGTAAATAAAAAGAAACTTATGTTGTGGTAATTTCACGGCTGAAATTGGATTATAAAGTTAATAAACATGAATGAATAGATTCACAACACTGCCCTCCGTTTTGTAGAATTTCGTCTCGAAATTTGGAAACTTTTTCATAGTACTTATTAAGAATTGGGAGACACATTTAAAAATGAACAATTTCAATAGATTCAGCAAATGCTTTTCAGTTATCATCTCGAAAAATAAAATGTCACGTTCTGAATGTTGATGATCATTGAAATGCCAATATAATTGAGTGTTCTCTTCGTCGTTAAGCGGCACAAATCCATTTTTGAATTTTACAATTTATGCATTTTATGATTGGTCGACATAATGAAACGTTCCATCACAAATTGTTGATCGTTTCTTTTTTTGTTGGTACTTGGACTACCACACTTCTCACCCAGGATGTAGATTCCTCGCGCCTTCTTTTCGGTTCGCCTTCCTGTCTGTCTTCTGATCTCCTTTCCTTGTGTCTTCGTTTCGATTCGCGCTCCTGTCTGTCTTCTGATCTCCTTGGTTATCTTGACTTTTCGGTTTTCTTTTTGTTGTCCTTCAACTCTTTTTTAACCTTCTCTAGCTCCTGATTAAGTGTTGATTTTGTCTTCTCAATTTTAGATATATATCATTCAAATTCGGTACGTTCTTTGGGCAAAGTGTCCTTAAACGTGTTTACCTCTGCTTCTAGAAAAAACACATCTTCATTTGCTGGTACAATCACTTTCTCTATGGTTACTTCCTCGGTGAAATCCGGTACATTCTCGTCTATTGGAATGTTCTTAGGTTGATTGGTGGGTACGAGGTGGCCTGACGGACTAATGTCTAACTCGAATTTCTGTTTGAAACACGGCAGTAAGCACAGTCGGGTAATTTGTTTGGTATGCGTTACTAGCACTTATGTGTTTGGCGTAAGTAAATACGTGTTTGTTCCACTTGGATTGCGTTGGAGATTTGAAATTACATAGGAGGCAAAACTATGGTATGTCCTTATCTTGGGTTGTTTTTTTCAAAAAATGGTCAATGGCATTTTTCTTTTTCCCTTTATGGGGGCATTTCGTACATTTTACAAAAATCATATCTAAAAAGACAAATTAAGGGGATATAAGTGAAATGATTCAATAATAATGATACAATTTATAACTTATATAGTACAGTACATGCATACATATGTATGCATACATTTTTAATAAAACCCTTAATTCTCTGTGTCATCAGAATTGCATGGCTTAAGCCTATCCTTTTTTGTTATTTCATAAACAACCGGAATAATAAGTTTAGTGATGGTGTAGGGCCCAACCCAAGGTGACCGAAACTTATTATTTATAGTTTTGTGAAATTTTAAGACGAGAGAGCCAACTTGATATGTGTGTTCGGATATTCTGGTATCGTGGTACCGTTTATGTCTTTCTCCATAAACTTTCAGGTTATTGCAAGCAAGATTAAAGATTTAGTTCATCTTGGTTCCTCAATTCTTATCATAATCATCTGTGTCTTCTGGTTCTTTGGTGTTTCATTCTGAAAGCAGGATATTCTTGGGAATGTTGACTTCTCTCCCTAGCATCATGAGATTCAGAGTAAATCCTGTCGCAGGATGTGGGCTGCTTCGATAGGCTGCTAGTCAAATATTTACATAGATATCCCAGTTGCTGGCATTTGCATTTATGAAACTCTTTATCATACTGCCAAGTGTTCTGTTGAATCTCTCTATCATCCTGTTTGATGCGGGGTGATATGCAGTTGTCCTGGTTTTCGTCGTTTCTAACAACTTTCAAATTTCTGCAAAGAGTTTGCCTTCAAAATGTCTGCCTTGGTATGTGTGTACTTCTAATGGCACACCAAACCTTGATATAAATTCATTGACTAGTTTCTCTGCTATCATTTCTGCATTTTGTTTTGGAATGGAGTATGCCTCCATCCAGCGGGTGAAATAATCCCCGACAACTAGTAAGTACTTATTCCTTGTTTTCGTTTGAGGAAGTGGTCCAATGATGTCTAAGCCTATACGATCTAATGGATAACCACTTCTGTAATCCATCAATGGGACTGGCTGTTTCTTCGTTGGATCTTTCTTTTTATTGCAGACTGGGCATGTCTGGATGTGCTTCCTAACATCTTTGTCAAGCAGGTACCATATGAATTCTTGCTTTATTCTGTCTTTCGTCTTCTGAACTCCTAGATGACCAGAATAAACCGTATCATGACAGCTGAATACAACTTCCTTCTTTAGTATTGCTGGTACTAGTAGCTGCAAATGATGTTGGTTTGTTGAATTCTTCAACCATTTCTGGTATTTGACTCCATTATGGTGGACAATGTTTTCCCAGTTTAGCCAATATCTACATACTGCAGGGCTTAGGCTATGAGTAGCATCTCTATCTGGTTTATGACCATGATCTAGCCACTTGTGAAGAATGAGAGGGTCTGAAATGTTGATATTTCACCATTGGTGTACTTTCCTAGCCAATTACGTGCTGTCGTATTCCTCTCTTGTTGTCTGGTCACAACTCTGACTGTATTTTTGGATGGTTTATTGTTATTCTCTGTTTTACTTAGGTTCTGCACATTATCTATTTCTAGCTTGAATTCTTTCCATTGATATACAATAGTTTTGCAAGATTCACAGCTAACATCAAATTCCTCATTCTGCTGATGGGTTCAACGTTTCGTGGTGTAGTCGACTCTGGATAAAGCATTATTATGTTTGATTCCTGCTCGAAGATGAATCTCGAAGTTGTACTGGGCTAGTGCTTCAATCCAGCTTGCGAACTGTCCCTGTGTGGTTTTAAAATTGTAAAACCAGACTAAATTTCTGAAATAGAACGATAATTAAAATTATCCAGAAGATTCAGTTTTTCAGTATCCACATTTGACTGCAACTACTATGTGAATAGAATTTGTCCCAATTTGATTGTATTCCGTCTTTGACAACAGTCAAACTGTTAGCAATATTTCTAAACAATTACTTTACTGAAAAAAAATAAGCACCTTTTGTATTATTTCCTCTATATGGATTCTTGTGAAGTTTTGGTATTCAATATCAACTAGAAAAAGTCATCATGTTCCTTGTTAAACAGAATGAATTGTGATCTGCCAAAATGTTCCTCCTTGTCATAGCCGTGATACCCAAATTTAAGTTAACGTTCTGATAAATTTATATGAAGTTGGATGATAATTATTTTAGACAAATGTCTCTGTGTTTGTGTCGGTCTAACACAATCAAAGATTAAATTAGAGTTCATATACATATGTATTTGAGGTAACCCCTTTGCACCTGTGTCTACGATTTTACAATTAGATATAGCGGCTGTACTTTCAAACAGGTTAATGTTCTCAGAAAAGTAAAGTGTACTCTTTGCGAGCAAACTATCAAATGCATATCTTACTATCATAAGGACACATTATAATATGCTTGCGAGGATTGGGATGGGTGCTTTGAACGAGAAATAGCAAAACTGGAAAAAAAATCGAATAGAATCAGCCATAATATTGCGGGACTAACACAACTTGGAAGTAGAGATTCTCTTTATTATGAAATAAGGTTGGAATATTTATCTTCTAGACGTAAATATCGCAAGCCGACAACATTTTGCAAAATACATTATAAACTACGTCCTTAATATTTGCGTAATGGTCTACCTCCAACACTATCATATCAGTGATCATAATCTCCGAAACGATGAAAACTATACATCACCATAAAGTAGATTCAGAATGTCTATGATATCCTTTATTCCATCTACTGTTTGAACAATTTAGATTTACATACTAGAAATAGCCTAAATATATCATGCTTTAAATCTAGGATTAAAGAAAATACTATTAAATCTCCGAATATTATGGTGAATGGTCCAAAAGACTAAGCATACTTCATGATAGACTACGACATCAATGTAGCTCATTGAATTCTAATTTATTTCGTATAAACATTACAAATGAGTCAAAATGGTTATGTGGTTCCCCTTTTGAAGATTCAATTCATTATATAATGGAATGTCAATTATACCAAATTGAAAACTTTAAAGGTGAAATGCAAAGGTCATAACTTTTTTCCGATTCAATCATTTTTAGATAGTAATTTTAGTACCTTTTTAGAAAATGTAATAAATGTAATAACTTACCAGTTTAAAATTGCAGGAAATATCAATCATGGTTATTCTCTTTTAAAAATCTCCTGTCGTGACGTCGTTCGTTTCATTTCTTCTTTTTCATGGGGACAAAGATAATCATACCATATTCTTTCTTTGTTTGCAAAATGGTTGGGCGGGTGGATATTAGTCACTTTGAAAGTTTTACGGTCGCAACCACGACTTTGTTGACCGCTATGGAATATCTGTGTCACAAATGACGATGGATATGTTCCAGTTGTCGTAAACACTTTCCGGTCCTTCCTCGTTCCTGACTTATCTAAGTATACTCGCTTGTAGAAATATACTAAAATGAAATAATAAATACCGTGGGTTCATCATGCATATTATATTATGGGTCTGTCTTCTTAACAAATGTGAAATATCAAACAGTTATTGCCGTGCCATGACTTGTTTTGGTATACAATCGTGTGAACAAATTTCAAATAATTTCCAATTCTGACTTAAGATTTGTGTCTCTCAAACCAGAGATGTACTCTTGGTTCATACAAAGTTTCGACTCCTTTTTTTCTGTCAGACAACAGTAATATTATTTGCTGTGAAAACATTATTAGTCATCCCAAACGCACCTCTCGATGTCGAAATTGGGTTACATCGTCCCAAGTTGCAAACATATCTTGCTGTCTAACACGTTGCCCGTTTGTTTTTATGCTACGTACACCACACAATCTATAGGTATATTCGTGTAAAAAATGTGGCCATTGTCATTCATAGCAAGGATAACACAATGGCAAAATCCTTAATTTATTTACGCAGAAATTCTGAATAAGACCTCCTTGGCTTTGATGTTTACGAGCGACATTTTTAATATATACTGAAGGGAAAAAGAAACGCAGGGTAACATAATATGATCCTATTTTCTAGCTGCGTGGCGTAAAATTACAAAAACTGGGCAGACGAGTGACTTGGTCAATGTGCACTAAAAGCTGTATGTAAAGTTCCTCAACCGTGAAAGGTATCATGTGACATAGGGAAAGTGATAAAAAGCGCATAAAACGTGCAGAATAATGATAACAAGTTCGTCAACACATCGCGTCATACCACTTTATACTCTTGAGGAATACACATCGCTTTTCACTATTTAAAGTTAAGTTGGATCACTTGTAATAATGCCACGGCACCGGCGGAAGTTCAGAGGGGTCAGACTATTGCATTGATAATGCAAGGTCAAAGGTAACAAACTGCTTTGCAATTTGGTGTGAATGTTTCCACCATAGTGCGTCTTGTCCGTCGTCTGAGAGATACTGGAAGGGTTACCGACCGTCCGTGAGTTTGGTCTGCGAGCTCGTGGACCTTACATTGGTTTCCTATCACTCGTGCACGTCGCGTGCGTCGTATGGCTTGGGTGGCGGTACATGGTTCCAGACAATTTCCAATGAGGCAATGGAGACGGGTCTTTTTCACAGATGAGTCGCGGTACACTCTTTTTCGTCCGGACGGTGGACGTCGTGTATACCGACGTCCTGAGGAACGCTTCGCCGACGCTTGCGTTCTTTAGAGGGATAGGTTTGTTGTGGTGGCTCCTTTATGGCGTGGGGAGTGGTATATTACAGGTTAAAGTCGCCGTTGAATGTGATAGCCGGTAATTTAACAGGCGTAAGATATAGGGATGAAATCCTCAGGCCGGTTACAGTTCCATTTGTGCAACAGCATCACCTATTTTTTCCGCTGGATAACGCCCGACCCCAACTAACCAGGAACTGTTTTCTCTTTCTCCGGGCACCTGGGGTTTGGTGTTTCATGTTGCTCATCTTTTTACTTTTCTGTGTTGTGTTGTGCTTTTGTGTTTGCTTGTCTTCGTCCTGTGTCATCTCTACACAATAGAGCCACTGTCTCTAAGCTGTACATTCCTGATTTCCCCTTCGGTATTCTATAACGTTAATTTACTATTATCATTGTTTATGACATATTAGCAGCCAATAGTTTAATTAAGTATAAACTAGATATAGTTATTGACTATTTATAGAGAGTTTAATGACAATGACATACAAGTGATGGAGGACAACCTATCATTTAATATTGTCTGTTACAAATGTATAATTCAATCATTACAATATATACCACTAGTAAGGCATTGAGATAAAGTGAAACATAGATTGATCAATACAAAATTAGAGAACCCCGAAGGGTCAATCAAAAATAGAAAATCCAGAGACAGAGGCAATACTGTCCAGAAGACACAGTACGAAGACAATGAAAAACTACACACAAAGAAATTGACACTGAGGTTCCTTTGAGAACGAAACATGTTGATTAAAGATATTGTTTCCATTTTACTTCTGATATATATTTATTGATATGTGGTACCAGTCTAGCATCACCTGCATATGGAATATAAGTCTCTCAATTGAAGCAATATTCCTGTGTTACACTATATCTTGCTACATACATAGTATACTTTATATATTACGTTGAGATACAATTACTCACGGTATCAAAGCTTCAAATTTTGATTGTATTTGCTCATTCATTTATATCTTGCAGCTATTTATAATGTATTACAATACAATCACATCAATCAGACACCTTCAACAAATTGCCGAAACTTTATTATTTGTAATATGATTGTATTCCCTCTTTGACAGCAGTCAAAATGTTAGCCATATATTTATCAACAATTATTTTTTTTTTTAAAGTAGAAGCACCTGTAGTATTCTTTCTTGCATATGTATTCTTGTGAAGTTTTGTTATTCAATATAAACTAGAACAGTCATCATGTTCCTTGTTAAAAAGAATATTCAAAGATGACATGAATGACTTGTGATCAGCCAAATAGTCCTCTTTGTCATAACCAGTATTTCAGTAAGTAGGATTACCAGAGAATTGTGCAATGAAAAGTTTTTTCATTTGAGCCCTAATCACCAACAGTTTAAGATGCCGGTTTTACTATGATAGCCGTGATATTCAAATTTAAGTTTTCTCCATTTCTGTACATATGTGTTTTCGGTCACTTTACCCATATGTCTACTATTTAGTATTATCTATAGCAACTGTTCTGAGGGTGTGGTATGTTTTCAATCACATCATGAATGGTTGAAGACTAAAACGGTTTGATACTTTATTCACTATGCAACGTTGAAATACAACCACATAGAGTATCACAGTTTCAAGTATTGATGCGTCTTTTTTATTTTACAGTGATTTGTCTTACAATAAAATCACATCAATCAAATCAGACACGTTCAGCAACTTGACGAGTCTTATTGAGTTGTAAGTATTACTCTTATTTTATTTTATGCTATAACTTGCACTACATGTATATGTACAACGTATCTAGATTATCCTTTGAGAACAAAACATTATGATTAAAGATATTGCTTCGTTGAAATACAATTACACATAGTATCAAAGCTTCAACGTTTGATTGTATTTGCTCATTTAGCTATATCTTGCAGCTATTTATAATGTATTACAATAAAATAAAATCAATCAAATCAGACAACTTCAACAAATTGCCGAAACTTTATTATTTGTAATATTATTGTATTCCCTCTTTGATAGCATTCAATAGTATTATATTCTGTATGTGGATTCTTGTAAAGTGTTGTTATATCATCTAGAACAGTCATCATGTTCCTTGTTGAACAGAATAACACAATGTTTTGTTATATGTATTGCATAAGGCAGAATAGGAAGCTACATAATTAATGAAGTATACACATGATACAGTATTTCAATATCCACATTTGACTCAAACTACTACGTGCACAGACTTTGTCCCAGTATGATTGTATTCCGTCTTTGACAGCGGTCAAAATGTTAGCAATATTTATAAACAATTACTTTGCTGAAAAAGAATAAGCACCTGTAGTCATCATGGTCCTTGTTAAACAGCGTATTCAATGATGAGATGAATGACTTGTGATCAGCCAAATGTTCCGTTTTGTCATAGCTAGTATTTCAGTAAGTAGGATAACCAGCGCATTGTGCAATCGAAACTTGCTTCATTAGAACCCAAATCAACCACTGTTTACGATGCCGGTTGTACTAAGATAGCCGTGATTAATATGATGTTTGATGACAATTATTTTAGACAAATGTGTGTGCTTTTGCACCCATTTCTAAAACAATAAAAAATTAAATTAGAGTTCATGTAAATATCCATTAGAGGTAACTACTTTGCACCAGTTTCTACGATTTTACCATTATATATAGCAGCTGTACTTTTAAACAGGTTAATGTTCTCAGAAAACTAAAGTGTACTGCTTTCGAGGTTTGGGATGGGTGCTTTGAATGAGAAATAGTAAAACTGGAAAAAGTTCAAATTGAATCAGCTAGAATATTTCTGGACTAACACAATTTGCAAGTAGAAATTATCTTTCCTATTAAACAAGGTGGGCATATTTGTCATAAATATCGCAAGCCGACATCATTTTACAAAATGCATAATAAACTATGTCCTCAATATCTGGGTAATTGTCTACCTCCTACAGTATATTAGATCAGTGATCATAACCTTCGAAACGATGAAAACTATACAACACCATAAAGTAGACTCAGAATGACATCCCTTATGCCATCCACTGTTTCGTCATGGAACAATTTAGATTAAAACATTAGATATAGCCTAAATATATCATGTTTTAAATCTAGGATCAAAGAAAATACTATTAAATCTCCGGAATATTATGGTGAAGGGTCGAGGAAACGAAGTATACTTCATGCTAGACTACGACATCAATGCAGCCCATTGTATTCTGATATATTTCGTTTAAACATTACAAATGACTCAAAATGGCATTGTAGTTCCCCTTTTGAAGATCCAATTCATTATATAATAGAATGTCCATTAAACCAAAATGAAAACTTTAAGGTGAAATGCAAAGTTCATAACTTTTTTTTTCAGATTTGTATATATTTAGTGATTTTAGTACCGTGATAGAAAAGAGTAATAATTTTCAATTTTATTAAGACGTGTGTGCGAAATCGTCATGTAAGCTTATCTGTTGAAAACCGTGTCATTTCTTCTTTTTGATGGGGACAAGGATAATCATACCATATTCTTTCTGTGTGTGCAAAACGTTGGGCGATGAATATTGGTCATTTGGAAAGTTTTACGGTTGCAACCACGACTTGGTTGACAGTTATCGAATATCTGTGTCTCAAATGACCACGGATATGTTCCACTTGTCGTAAACACGCCCCGGTCCTTTCCTTGTTCATGACTTATCTAAGTATACTAATTAAAACAAATTGTACTCTTGGTTCATGCAAAGGTCCATCCCATTTTTTCTCTCAGAAAACAGTAATTCGTTGCTTTGGAAACATTATTAGCCCCTCCCAATGCACTCCACTCCATCACATTAACCCCAAATCATACTTTGTTTCGGGACAGGTTGTAGTTGGGGTAAGACCTACACTTCCTGTTGAGGATATTTGTTAGTTATTTGGTATCGATTTGGCCGGTGGCAAGGTTATAGTGGACCCAATTGTCTCCGTGGAGCCTAGTTATTAAGGGATGAATTATAAAATACAAAGGTTTTTCTGCATGTGTTGTGACTTTAGCAATGACAAAGCCTCTGGAAGAAAAGGATACTTTATTGCAAGATGGTACCATAGAAACAAGTGATGTTGAATTAAAAGACACATTTTAGTTGCTGATGTCAACGTTTACTTGTTACATAGTCATAGCGATATGTCTCGTTATTTCATTGACAAGGAACAAAAATCTTGTCTAGATACAGATGAGGACTATAAAATCCTAACCTGATACAGTCCATGATCAACGGTCAACGAGTGATGGTCATGTTCTTAAGGAAAATAAAATATGTCAGTAATGACCTTCTGACTAGGGAACGACTTATTATAGTGCACAGACGGATGAGCTCGAACTACCTTGTTCTAAGTCATTCTCAGTAGACCACCGATATGTTGCACTTGTCGTAAACACTTCCTGGTCCTTTCTGCATTCACGACTTATTATTGGGGTTGTAACTAGATTAACACGACAGGTGCCACTAGTGGAGCTCAATCTGCAGACCCTTCTGGAACACCTGAATTCACCCCGGTCTTTAGTGGGATTCGTGTTACTCGACCTTTAGTTTTATATGTATATTTTGTAGATCGTTGTTTTTCCTTTTCTGCATTTTTCTTTTGGCCATTGCGTTTTCTGTTCTTCGATATACGGATTAAGATTGCCCCTTTGGTATCTTCAAACTCTTCTTAGTAAAGTCACGTGACTTGAACATTGAACTATTAACAATTTCACTGGCCAATATTTCGAAACGTTCAGGATTGGAACTAAAAGATATTTTAATTCAACAAGAATTAATTTTCATAGAAAAGGATCGCACTAATATACCGGAAAGGACAAGAACATTTATTCTCAAGGAATTTAAACTTGAACATTGACAAAGAGGCCAGTAATAATTTATTAATTTGATTTGTGTATTTGTATAATAGTATGAAGTAAATTTTGTTGTTATATTAAAGAATATAAACTTAATTGATTGTTGGTTGTACCTTTCTGTTGCTAGAATATTCTAGAAAAAATATTTTCTTAACATTAATTATTGATGTTATCGTTCAATTCATGAATGGTTGATGACTTATTGAACATGATTTATACTTTATGCAATATGTTACGTTGAAATACAATTACACAGAGAATCAAAGTTTGTAGTATTGATGTATATTTTTTATTTGTCAATAAAATAACATCTATCAAATCAGACCCGTTCAACCACATTACGAAACTGTATCTGTTGTCAATATTCTTTTTTGTTGTTGTTGACATTCTATGACTTACAATACATGTATATGTATAATGTATGTTGTTTAAGAACAATTTACGCAAAATATTTAAATTCCACGACAAAATAAAATATTTTTTTATAATTCTAATCAAACATACAAGTAATATGTAACAGGTAAAGATTGAGGGTATCCATTACTTGAACCCGCTTTAAAACACCGTATTTTAAATGGCTATACTAATTAGAATGGATTGTGTATTTTTACTGAACAGGAATATGAATACATTTTATTGAAACAAATGACACAAAATGTATACATCTATGGTGTACTTCACTTTGGAAGTTTTGACTGAAGGCCTCAACCTATGACATAATTCGTCCCGGGTCGTTTCGCCCCGGAAAGTGAGTCGATTCGCCCCCTTAATCGCCATTATATTATAATAGATGAAGTCTGTTTCGATAATTTGTTGGTAATTATTTATTTATTAGTTGTATACAAAAAAAAAAAAAAGATAAAAATAGAAAAATATAAAATAAAAATATAAGATAAACAACGGAGTTAACATCATCATGATGTTATATTATAATATTTAATAATTATTGGTCAATTATTACTAATTAAACTGCAAATAAATAATCAAGAGAAATTAATAAAAAATTGTAATTATTTTTATTCTTTGATCTGTCGAATACTAATTCGGCTGCACGATATACCACACACTACCACACAAGAAATCATATACAACTAGAAAATAATGTACAAACCAACAAACTGTAAGGTTCAGAGAAGCTATGTCCGACTTGGTATAAATGTAATATAAAAAAAGGTTAATAGCTACTGGTACAGAATATTTAAAACACTAAGCAAACCATACATCAGCGTTCATGTATAAATGAACAACAACAAAAAAACATACAAAGAACAAATATACAAACAAACTAATAAAATAAAAAACAAACAAACAAATAAACAAAGGCAAATAAAAGCATATTAATGCACCAATGGTATTTTGAACGAGTTTATGTTCAGCATGCAGTCTAAAAGATTGCAACAGTTAATTTGCACGATTTTTCAGTGAAATATTGTTGAACACAAAAGGGAAAATATTTTCCTCAATAACGAATCATCGTGAAGGGGTTTAGATTCACTTAACACTTATGTGTACAGAATGGCAACACAATACGACGAAATCGACTAATGAAGACATCAAACTCTCTTTCATATGCTAATTTCTCGGATATTTAACAATAATAAATAAAAAAAATTCAGATTTCGTATGGCTTTACAGGGAACTTCATAGGTAAAGTACATGCAATACTCTGTGGTTCTTATCTCCTTTGCAAAGGTTAACATATGTCAACAAAATGTCAATTTTTTTCCCTTAATTATGAGAAAGACAAAAATAAAGTACCCATGAACAAGCCTTACAACATCCAAAATACGAATATTTGCAATGGTATTTTCCATTTTTCATTTTTTAAAGCACTATTAATAAATGAGGGCGAAGCGACCCGGGGCGAATTGGAATAGGGGTGAAACGACCCTGGCTGAACGGGAATAGGGGCGAAACGACCCGGATTCGTCTCAACTTATCATAATTACGGGCAGTGTTGTGTTATTAGCTTATGTTGTTTCCATTCTTGTAGTAAGATCGAACCTGTCAATAAATGTATATCACCTGACCACGTCATTGTCACGGAACCTTTTCGTTATGCAAGGAAATAGCTGAAATTGCACGACGAAATACACAAAATGAACTCGTTGCTGCACAGGAGAAAAGTGAATTGTCCTTCAATTTTAACTGTTTTTCACAACGGAAAGCAGGAAAAGTTTACATTTTTATATCGGAAGGGAACAGCATTCTCTGATTTTTAAAACATGTCTGGAAATATCTAGAAATATGAGATAAAACAACTTACAGTGCACACGTTTGTAAATTTTCCTCGACAGAGGGTCTCGACCGTTAGTTGCAGATACCTCTTTGCTTGCTCAATAATATACTGATACCATCTGGTTTAACAGGCGTGATATCAGTGTTACAGGACAATACTTCAACAATCTACCAAACTTACAATCTCTGCGAGTATCAATTAGTATTATTTACACAAAAATATGTTAATTATATGACAATATATGTCTCAGGTAATGTTTTTATTATATAAAACAAGTTATTGACAAATGTGTCCTTCGAACTCTACCGATATGTCATCGATACGGAACACTAACTTAATGGTAACTAAATTTGCTGTATAATGCCTTTTTTCTTTTTTCGTGCTTCACAAAATAAAATAAGTTAATTTACGACCGGAAACTATCAATTTGTATTTGTCTTACCATTTTAATGATACGTGCGCTATAAAGATATTTTTAAGCGTGTTTATATATTCCCAAGAAGAATGGTTTGTAACGTGTAGAAAAGTCACATGTTTGGACAAACAAAATTCCGGAGTCAAAATGTGAGCCATACATATAATCAATTACTATCAATTCCTCTTTCTCATAACTATCATTTTGGTAGGTAGGATTACCAGAGTATTGCACAAATGAAGGTAATTTATTAGACCCCTACTCACCCACTGTTTACGATGCCCGATTTACGATGATAGACGTGATACCCAAATTTAAGTTTACGTTATAATCAATTTGGGATGCTTGATGACAATTATTTTAGACAAATGTGTGAGCGTTTGTGATGAAATTAGAGTTCCTGTACGTATGTGTTAGAGGTAGCTCCTTTGCACATGTGTCTACTATTTTATTATTAGACATGACGGCTGTACTGATGTTGTGGTATATTTAGTGTTTATCATTGATGAAAGATATGATATATTACTTTTTTCATTGGAATATTTTTTGTTGTTGATAGCATTCCATCATCAGTGCAAATAGGTTATCAAAAATAGGTCAAGTTTTTTTAATTTTTATCTTGAATTTCATATGTTCTAGCCATTTCTATTGATATATTTAAACAATGTCACATGTTTTAAATGTTCCAGAGAATTTCATGAAATTGTATGTAAGACGAAGCAACTTCGAGAACTGTCAGTCCTGGAATTAGGATGTATATAATAGCTGGAATATATAGCATTGAACTTGGATATATTTACTTAGTGAAGTCGGGTGACTTGAACATTGAACTATTAATAATTTCAACGGCCAATATGTCCAAACTTTCAGGATTAGAACTAAGGGATATTTTAATTCAACTATAATTCGTTTTCATAGAAAAGAATCGAAATAATATACCAGAAAGGACAAGATAATTTAATCTGAAGGAATTTAAATTTGAACATTGATAGACAGGCCAGTTATACAAATGTAGTTTATTAATATGCTATTTGTAATTGTATAATAGTATTAAGTGTTTTTTTGTCATTATATTAAAGAATATAAACTTAATTGATTTCTGGTGGTATCTTTCTGTTACTAGAATACTCTAGAACAAAGCTTACGTAAAAATAATTAAGGGATCGTCCGCGAGGACGAATATTTGTAAGAGAAATTTATTAAACAGAGATGATTTATAGAAGTCAATATTTTCTTGAATTATTTATTTATTACAACCAACAATCAAAATGATATTTTCGACGGAAGAATTTATGTCAGAATCAAACAGGGAGCCGCCTGAGGGTCTAAATATGAGAATTGTTACTGCTATCCAAATTTAAATTTTGAGGTTGAAACTACTACGTTAAAATTTGAAATCCGTAACATTATTGTTGATGAGGAGATTGTGGGTGAAGATGATTTGGAATTGGTTAACAATATTGGGGGTTATACTGTAAAAATGAGAGAAATTGAAATGCAGGAAGAAAGCAGATTACAGTTAAAACTCAGACTTAAAGGGACAGAAAAGGAAGAAATGCAAGAAAAAGAAGAATTGAAAAAATGTAAATGCAATTAAAAATTAAAGAACTTGAACTTGAACAATTTAGGCTTTCTAAAGAAAAAGAGGAGTGAGTGCCGTTAGTGTTACCTTCAATTAAAAAATAAATTTGATGTCGTGAAGTACATGAGATTTGTTCCACCTATTTTGGAGAAAGAAGTGGACAAATAGTTTGTTCATTTTGAGAAAATTGCTCAAAGTCTGGTTTCGCCCAATGAATACTTGACCTTACTTTAACAAAGTGTCCTTAGGAGGAAAGCCAAAGATACAAGTTCAATTGATGAAGAAGTGAATGAAGCCATTTTGAAAGCATATCAGTTAGTAACGGAGGGTTATCGGCGAAAGTGTAGAGCTTGTAGAAAACGGAATAACAAACTCATGTTGAATTTGCCCGTGAAAAATATATTTTGTTTGATCAGTGGCTCACTTCTAGCAAA